>JADMLL010000006.1:7894352-8083414 GCA_016920875.1 Columbicola columbae
GTGGTTTGAATCGTGTTTCCAAATTCCGGAATCAGACTTGAGAGCCTTTCGTACCAACAAAGCTTAATTTCTCCCAGTTCTCGGAATTGTTTTAAAGGACTTGACGGGTGAAAACTAGATCAAACGTCCGCCATATTTATAGTTGTCATTTGTCATAGTAGTCAATTCAGATCTACATAAATGAAAAATCATTTCCGTAGAAATTAATACAAAACAGGAGGAAGTGGTGATTCGACAGCCTTTTTTCATGGACTAACCTCAAAATGAATGGCGCGTAAAACCGATTTGCAGTTTTCTGCATGAATGAATTAATTCACTGAATGATGTTTAGCGCGGAGGATAAGTCTAAACTTTTAAAATTATTCCCATCTCATAGGAAAATTCTAGAGCTGTTTAGTATAAACATTTTTTTGGTTCGGATTTATGACGAAAACATTCTTAAAAGTGAATAAAATTACAACGAAATTGACATAAACAAATATTTTGTTGTTTTTTATACAGTTCCGCCATTTTTAGTTTTATGGTTTATGATCTCGGTTAAAATAAATGTTTGTTTATGACTTGTTATAGGATTTTTTGGTAATTTTAATCATGCCAGAGCTTTTTCGTCCTAAGTATTGTATTTTCGTTTTTTGTAAACATTTTGGTTACTTAGTCACCATTATATTTTAGAAATTTTTTTTTTGTGTGAAAAGCATGGGTCACAAAAACTGGTTTTGGGGTTCTTTGTTTACGTTTTGATTTTTGACAAGATTGAAACAGAGATAATCTTCCTTTTGAAAATATAAATTTTGAAAAAACGCTCTTTTTTGCTGTTACGTCTATCAATTATCTGAATTAACACCAAGTCAGATAAAGTTTGATCCGCCATTTTTGTTTTTAGCCTACAACGAAAATTATTCCCGGGTTGTCTATTATTATTATCACTTTGCCATTAGGATAGTGTTTAACTTGAATGTCCTGTGATTAACACTTTTTTATCTTCCTTTTCTCCTCCCAAAACCTTTTCATTCTCTTACTGTGTTTCTCTTTCCTCTGTTTGAGTCAAATTTTCTCAGTTTTGCTACAAATTCTGTTGCTATGTCTGTATCTTTATCTGTATATTTTGTCTTCTTTCTATTTGTTTTTGGTCTTATTGTATTTCTATAAACCAGTTGGTTTTGTTGACTGAGTTATTTACAATAGTGCGTAAACATTTTCCGAACGACCCGTCAGGTATGTGTTCACAAATACGATGTATAGTTCGGCCATTTCTTCCACTTCATCGTATAAAAACATCATCAAGCCTGACGCATATTAATTTTATTTATAATTTTAAGAAAATACTTTTTATACAACATAAAAATCAGTAGAATTCTCCTTTAATGAGATGTATGAGGCTGCAAGTTTCTACTTATCTCATCTGTGTTAGGCGATAAATTCGAAATTTGGAAAATTTTGGTGACCCCAGGAAAGTCGCAACCCCTAGTTTGCCCAACAAACATTTATAACACCAAAGATCCTCTGTAAGTCTGCTGTTCAATCTATGAATTTTTCTATAGAATGCTGATCATGTCTAGTGTTAGTGTGCTGTGTTAGTATTAATATAATTCTTCGGTTCGTCTCATCATTCATATACAGTGCAACCTCTCATAGCGGGAATTTCGCATAACGATCAACATAAATTGCAAAAATGCCTCACATAACGAGCAATTTTTGCAGCATGTACAAGGGGAATCCCCGAAAACTCCGAATCGGGGCAGATTCAAAGTTTAATCTTTCTCTGGCCGTCTTCTTCACTACCACCCAAAATTCTTTCATTTTCACATTCTTAAGCTTCTTATCTACTCCTTTTCTTCTGCTAAATACTATAAATAATTTTTTTTAGTCCTTTTTTTCGGCGTGGGACGCATTACTCTATTTTACATTGTTTTTATGGGAAAAATTGTTTCGCATACGAGTAAAACTCGAATTAAACAGTTGTGAGAGGTTCTACTGTACTCCTCTAAAAATTTTCCTGAGGATTTTGTGTTCTATTTTTCCTGATACTTCAATTGCGATTGTTTCTAAGACACTACAAGGCCTATTGTAGTGTCTGAGTTTGCTTGGGTTGAAATATTCATTTTGTTGTAGTGATTCCATATCACAACTTTTCTACTTAAAAAAAATTTCGAAGTTGGGTTTTCGTCATTTTATCTGTATGTGTGTAGTGAAATTTACAGAAATGAGATATTCACAGATAAAGAATACTCCGCAAGACTTCTCTCTCTGTGATTAATTTCTTAAAATTAAAAAAAAAGAAAAGTTTTCATTTAGCAATTATTTGCTTAGCACTTATTGCTTAACTCTCAGCAATTGTCATCTTCCGTAATTAAAAAGCAAAAAATCATTTGAACTCATTATCTCTTTAATCAAAAATTTTAATTTATAATACTTCTTCATTACCTAAAAACAGAATTTCCAAGAGAACTCATTACCCTTACTAATCAACTCTTTTAGGCTTCATTATTTATTGTGTTTTACTTTTAGTCATTGAGTAAACGTTTTGGTTTTATTTTAGGTACAAAAGACATATGGAACAGTCTATTTCGGGCTTTATAATAGAAATTAGGTCAAAGCAACTAGAAAGGGTTTCGAGAAATGATAAAAAACAACACAACAGCAAAAAACAAAGAATGTGAATTCATTTTTTTTTGAAACCAGGGACTCGAGTAATAAATCGATCAGGTTTCCGCTTGAATTAAAAATAATAATTTTTTTTTGTATCTTCTCTTTTCCCGTTTTTGATCTTTCTCTGACGGTTTGTGTAGTCTAAATTAGTTCGAACCTTTTTTTTTTAATTTATAGTTGAGTGCTAAGGCTCTAGATAACAAGGATGATGAATTTTAGATGCAGAAAAGTTGTACAACTGAAATTCTCGTTAAATTTTTTTTTATAAACTTTCTATGAAAAGGGTTGTATACACTGGGTTTTGTTAGAATGATTTTTAATTATAAATGCGTTGGTTTATAGAGAAGGAGAGAATGAACAAACCTCTCTTCAAGAATATACAAGAACTGTATTTTACCCTGTGACCTACAGTATATTTAAATTGGCGGACATTTATATATCTCTTTATTGAGCTAGGTTGGTGTATTCCTACTTATTTTTATTTATTTTATTTATTTATTTACTTCTTTCTTTATATACTCGATCAGTCTATCTTTGAATCACTTTCATTCCCTTCTCTCTGTCTTCTGGTGTTTTCCTTTTTCTTTTTCTTTTCTTTTCTGCCAATAGTCTCTCATTTTTCGAATATGTTCTGATTTTTATTTTTATCTTTGAAGTGTCCTGCCTTTGCATATCCTCTATTGTGATCCCTTCTTCTCCAGGTTTTCAGTTTCCCTAAACCTTTGGTACTCAAACTGCGACCCACCAAGCTCTACTGAGTGGCCCGATTTAGTGAAAATTTGTGGGAGGTCGATTGCTCATTGAGGGTCTCGGATTTAAAATTGAGGAGATGAGTGTTACTTGACAAGATGACTGTTCTAAAACCATAAACATACTGTTACTGAAACTTGAGGTTCCCAAATTTTTATTGTTCTACCGCCCTTGTTATAGATAAATTTTATATTAGCGCCCCTTGGAATTTTTTTTAATAAATTTTAATAGCAATTAATAGAAAGTATGTAAATATTTGTATATACATGTATATGTAGTAGATTTATGACCTTGGTACTCAAACTGCTGCCCACCACGCTCTATTGAGTGGCCCAGTGGCCCAGTGGAAACCGAAAATTTATGGAAGGTCGATTTATCATTGTTAAGTCTGAACTATAGTGCCTGACCAGTACGAAAATGTTCGGGCCTGTGCTCAGAAACTGCTAATATTGCTTGTCTCAACATGTCTTTATGAGGCAATATACAGAGAATACATACAGAAACAGATTAACCGATGTACATACAGATGATGCCCTGAGGGTGAACTGTATGGGTCAAAAGACGGACTTGTAAATTCTTTTTGAAACTCTTGGAAATGTCAATGGTCACAATGGAAATTCGGCCCGGGAAGGAAAAAAGGTTGAGTACCAAGGCCATAAACCATGTCAAGCTCGTCTTGTTTTAAGTAAACTTCTCATTCTTATGAGAATTTTTCCCATGTTTGTCAATTCTAGTGTTTCGAAAACTTTGTCTTCTTCTTTCATCAGCCCCGTTTTTCCATCAAAACTTTTGTGTCATACCGAATCCCACTAAAATTAAAAGAAAAGATGATAAACCTGTCAGGAAAATAAATTTTAACCTTTTTTGAAGGCTTAAAAGCAGACACGAAGATTGGAAATATGTCGAAGGTGATATTTTGCAATTCTAAAATCGGAGAGAATTAAAAATAATAATAATAATGAAAAGGGAGAGATAGAAAAGAGAGAGGATGTTAATGCCTCACAAAAAGGTTCGAGCTCATGAAAATTAAAAAAAAAAATGTGAGAATGGGCAGGTGGCAGAGGCCATTGTTTGAACTGAACATTCAAAATTGCAATACTGAATTCCTCGCGGTCTTAAAAATTCTAAAATCTTGTTGCAAAATGGAGAAATCCAACAGAAAGAGGAAGAGAGATTAATTTTACACTTCATTTGTGCCCACATCTTCATTTTCGTATGTTGGTAGTCCCAAAATTTTTAATTCCACCCGTGAGTCAATCAGTGTTTTGATTTGTTTCATCACGTTATTGTGTTCGTAATTAGGCTTGTCAGAAGTTTTGTAACGCGTAGAAAAAGTAGCGTATTTTGTCAGCTGACTCGTTTTCCGTGTCATCACACAAAAAGAATGAATTCAACGTGAAAGAACTGGAAGAATCAATAAAGGTTTAACCCAGATTGAATTCTGGGAATGAGCACTGACACAAGTACACTTGGTTCGTTCCAGGAATGAAAATGTCATGTCGTTCTTTGTAGATATTCAAATACAATTTTTCCTTCTCCAACTGTAATGACTAAAATTATATTTACAGATAGATACGGTAACAAGAAGTCATAGTATAATATGAAGAAATAAGTTAAGAACAACAAGAAAGGTTCTTTTGATGTGCTGTTGTGATGGTTTGTTTGTATCTGAGAAAGTACAGTGGAACCTTTCATAAAGAGTTTAATTCGTTTCAGACTTTTTCTCGTAATGCGAAACACTCGTTATACGTAAAACAGAATAATGCGTACCAGGTCGAACCAAATTTATGTTTACGATTTATTAAATGAAAAAATACATAAAAATTGCTGTCAAATATGAGATTAATCATGTTCTCTTAGTTATGTACCTAATTTCTTTTTACTACAAAGCAGTCTAGAGTCATTTGTCTTTGCCGACGCTTCAAAATTTGATGAAAATGTGGCACCGCATTATCATTGAAGTACTTCGTGGCGCATGGCTACCGTCTTATTTAGGGCTATGCTTCTCAATGGACGAAGCAACACTTTCCAATTGGCTTCCACCATTTCTCTTATTTCAAAAGATTGTTCTTTGTGAATTAGTTCCTCATATTAAAAACTGTGTTCTAATTCCAAAAGTTTGAACAGAATTCGAGAGAAAAGGAAAGAGAAAGGAAAGAAGTTTAAAAATTGAAAATGAATGAAAGTGGAAATGAAAGAATTTTGGTTGCTAGTGAACCAAATAAGACAGGTAGAGAAAGATTTGACTTCGAATCAGCCCTGGTTTGGAGTTCGGAAGTCTTTTTCTCTATTTGTCGGGGGATTCCTCATGTATATGTCGCTCATTACGCCAAAAATTGCTTGTTATCCGAAGCATTACTCGTTATGTGACACTTTTTTGCAATTTTTGTTACTCGTTATGCGAATTTCTCGCTATGAGAGGCTTCACTGTATTTTTAAATTTGATTTGTATTTCGTAACACAACCACACCAATTTTTACTGAAGTGAGCCAGTTTGACTCAGTTGAATTTGACTAAAAAAATTTTATAACATCAATACTTACGTATATCTAACATTAATTTAAGTAAATTTAAATTAAACATTTATTGAAGAAAATCACATAACCGTTAAATGAGTCAAATCGACACAGTTCCTAAAGGTTAGAGCTAGCCTTTGGCTACTAACATTTAAAAAGTTACTCTAATCTACCAGATTTGTGTTTTAAAATATAATAAGCGTAGTGCTGGTTTATCGATCCTTTGAACAACACACTAACACTATATTGGGAGCTAACTCTTCGCAATTTAAAAGAAATTTTTTTTTCTTATTAAAATCTAAGACGCGTAGTGTATGTTTATCGATCCTTCCACTTCCCTTCTTATTATTATTTTAGTATTTCAATCGAGTCACAACTTTTAAAAAATTAAATAAAGAAAAATCGATAAGTATGATTTGAAAACAAAAGTCTGATGTAAAACTGAGTTTTGTTGACAAAAATGATTTATTAAAAACAAACAGTATGGTAATTTTTATTCCGCACACACACACATACTAACACACGAAATAACTGGATTTAAAAAAAAATGGTGGAAGGGAGAAGAAAGGCGGTTTAGACGGGAAAATGTCAACGAACGATAAAGAAACAATATATATTGAAACTGACGTTTGATTGATTTCCTTATTATTTATTGATGTTTTTAGGTCTTCCAATTTTTTCCTTTTAAATTAAAATCCCTCCCTGTAACCAACCGTTGAAACCATTCACATTCATAAATTTTTCTCGATCAGGGCCATGTTCGTTTCAATCATTTCTCTGGTCTTCTGCTTGTATTCTCTCATTTTCTGGCTATGTTCCTGCTCTGGAGAGAGTTAGCGTTGAAGGTCGCTTTTTGCTCCGAATGGGATTGGTTTTGTTCTGGGGTAGTTTTCTCTAAATTTTCTTCATGCTGTGGTTTCAACGCAACATAAACTATCCAGTTGGAAACCTCTGTTGGACTTAGTCACCATGACTATTAGTCGTGGAGGATTAAGATGGAGTGGTGTACCAAAAGAAGAAAATGTTTTTTCTCCTGCTTCCGTTCATTTTTTGTTTTGTTTTTTTCTTTTCCCTCTCAGCAGACATACCTAAGTATTGCTGTCGTCGGTGTTCATGTTCAAACCACAGCTGAAGTCCGTCTCAATCGCGTATGGTACTTCTCAGGTATTGAATGAGATCGGGGTCGTTACCATTTTTAACACCCAGATAATCTTAACAGATAACTGCGTGGTCAACGTCATCATCAGTACGTCGACAATACAGACATGTCGGGGAGTCAACCACTTGAAAGCAGTACAGTTTTGCACGAAAACGTTCATGTCCTGACAAAGCCTAAAATGCTGTGGTTGAAATAAATTTTTTCTTAGCGGGTCGGTGATCATCAGGTTGGTCTTACTTTCCTGAAAACTGCCAAGGTTGTGAGCACTGAAGGGAGGTTTGTGAGGAGAATAATTTTTGAAAATTTGAAGGGAAATTTAAATTTAAGGCAAAACAGGTTGAATATATCTTAGCCAGGTGGGGATCAAACCTTTGGATTGACTGTCAAGTGCGCTACCTATCAGGTCATCAGCCCCGCCCCCAAATTCATGTCTCAAAAAAATTTCTGATGTATTCCTCATAAACAAATTTCTCCCTTGAAACTGTAAGCTGGAAGAACTTGACATTTCTTAAATTCTGAATTTGTTTTTGGCTGCACTAAACAGAGTTGTAAGGTAGTTCAAATTCAAGTAAACGTATACAAGAAAAAAATCCTTTTATTAAATATTCTAAGATGGCGGGAGAGGATATTACGTTTAAATTAAGTATTTTTGAGAACAGAAACCCTTTGTTCTTTTGGTATATCTAAGTCTGGCGTTAAAAATGAAATGAAAACAAACAATAATCCCTCTCGCTCTCTCTCAATGAAGAATTTAAACGAAAAAACAGATAATAACAGAGAAGCGGGAAAAGAGTGTGAGGACGATGTAAAATGAATTCTAGCTCCCACTTTATGTCACGCTTTTACTTGATTTTGAGATTGAAAACGGCTGAAGAAAGAATTTGTTTTGTTGTTAAAATAAAAAGCAGAGAACATCACCTAAGTTTCCGAAATCAAAACTACGATAGGGAAGTGAGTAACTTTATCGAACTATAACTGTTAGTGTATTTTGGGTTACTTTAAATACCACAGACACTGAAAGATTTATAACAGAGATCAGCAAAGTGACGCTTTTTAACCTGTCTGTGGCTCTTCTACTATGTGTGTAGTGCTGACTCGGTATATTACTTACTATACAAAATATTATACTATCTCTAGATAACCATGATACCAATTTTTATTTAGGGCCCTAATAGTTAAGCTAAGATACAAAGTATTTAGCAAGACGGTGTCTTTTAACCCCAATTATTTGTTAAAGATGTCTCAGCTAAGCTTAAGAAAATGGCTCTTTTAATAAATTTAAATTTTTGTGTAGTGTGGGAAGAGTAGTGTAGTGGTGGTAAGTTCGAATCCTCTCTCGCATACTGTTATACCCAAAAAAAGGGTGAAAAACGAGATTAAAACCACTACCACTACTACCAAATTTTTGTTTAGTTTGTATTTGGCTCTATTGGATGACGAGTTTGCCGACGACTCATCTATAAGGAATCCAAAAAATTAAATTTTAGGACTCACCCCCGTTTATACACTTATTTAGCAAAATTTAGAGAAATAAGAAAAGCTTCAGAAAACAGCAAGGATACATAAATCTAAAATAAATCATCAATCACTTTTTTATGTGTCAATAATTCTATGTATATGTGTTAATTAAAAACATTATTAATACAATAATACAAAATACTACTTGTAGATTAATCCAAGAAGTTCCTTAAGTGGCACAAACTGTTAGTGTTTGCTAAAACCCATCATAGTATTATTAGTAGATATTATAAAATTGTACATCTCAATAACTAATTCAAAATGATAATCATATGTTTCTGTTTAAGACTAATTAAGTAACGCAATAACCGTTGTTCATAATGGAATTGAACATTTTAACTGTATCGAGATTAATTTTTACAAAATTTTACAAGAAAGTGACATAAATTTTAATTCCTGACATGGTTTATCATGTTATTCTGATGATTAATGTGATTTTAAATATATTATAAGAAGGTTTGATGATTTTAATGTCGTAAATATAATTAATCGGATTTGTGTAGGTGTAACTTAGAGAGCTGTTAGTAGTTGTAGTAATCACTGGTGAAAATCATCAGGAATTATCTTAAATTAGGTTCTTGACTTGTGAAATTGAGGGGTAGTATTAGTGTGGCCTTCATGTTATAGTTTTGGAACGCCTAGACAGATAAACTGTGGAGATACTTTCCTAGGAATTCGTTTAATTCATTCCTTCTGTTTCAAATAATGAAAGAGAAACTTGCTTAATAATCACAAGTCCTAAATTAAATTCGATTTATTAATCATTCACGGAAGGCGGTGACATAAACGAACATTTTGGGGGCGGCAAACCAAATGAAGAGAAGAAATTTCGAAGTGGCATGAACGAACATTTCGGGGCGGCAAACCAAATGAAGAGAAGAAATTTTGAGGTGGCATGAACGTTCATTTCGGAGCGGCAAACTAAATGAAGCGCAGACATTTTGAGTTTTACAATCTTAACACCCAACCCCGAAATTGACTGATTAAAATTTATGGCTGGTATAACAGGTTGTGAAATGACCTTTAATTAAAAATCCACTCTGGGCTTATGTCGGGGGTGAAGTTCTGAGTTTTCCTTTGCATACAGAATCACAACAGGATGTTGAATCACGGCAAAAGTTTTCTCCGATAATACCGTTCACAGTTGGGAATTAAAGTTGAGTAAGCTAAAAAAAAAGTTTCCAAAAAAGTGACAACTTAAATCTCTTTAAAATTAATAACGAGATTTTAAAGTTTTTGTTCGTCATTCAAGAAATTTGGAAGGCTTTAAAGTTAAAAATTAGTCGGCGAAGGTAAAACATATTACAGGAAAATGACTCTGCACTTCAGAAAAAGGAATTTATACAAGTTATGATTAACTATAATTTATTATTCCATAAATAATGAGTATTTGAAGTGCGATTTAAAGACCTTGACGACGTTCTGACCAAAGAGCGGCCCCAGATTTGAGTAAATTAATAAATCTGTCCCTCTGTGTACGGATTCTTTCGTTCAAGCTTAAGTCGGTCAAGAACTGTGACAGATGGCGGCGGTGAAACGAAATTAATTCAGAGGAAACTTTGGGGTCGGAGAGCCTTGTGTTGAACTAATGAGATGAGTTTAAGACCTTTGACCTTTCTTAATGGTAACCACGTAATAGTTTCTTGCGTTATTGATCAAAGTTACTTTCAAACAGTTTTTCCAACGGTCATTTAGTGGTTTTTGTATTTTGAGAGAAAATTGGGTCTTTGACTCTGTTGACATTAATTTGATTGAGAACAAAAATTAATCATCTGAGGGAGTTTGGTCTAATATTTACGACATTGTCAAAAATGAAATGTTTACCACCGGGATCATTGTTTACGCCTTTCTTATAAAAATGCACTTTTGCAATGTGCAACGCCGTCTTTTGTAAACAAGTTAAGCTCTCTTTGTCCTCCTACCGAAGATACAAAACAAGAGTTGGTCTGTCAGTTACATTTTCTTTTGTTTTTGAATTTTTACATTTGAGAGTTGATATCACTTGAACGGATGCAGTTTGTGAATTCTGCATTTCTTTCAGCAAATATTTATTATTTTCTTTCTTGACGTTTTCAATATCCTTGAAATCGTGCGTTTGTCATGACAAATGGGAGACACAAACAGCGGAAAAGGCAGAAAACGTTTCCTTGCTTGTTTTCTGTTTCTTTATAAAATTTATTATACCAAAGTAAAACTATAATACTATAAAGCATACGAACAAATTTGGTTTCGCTTTAACAATGATCCTTTGGTCCCACCATTTTGTATATGTTATCGCTAAAGCTGTTGGTGTGCACTGTAGCTAATCTTCAGACTAACTGATGTACCAATTTACATAACATTATGTATTCCCAAACGAGTTTTATTAAAGTTCTTTCCTCCAAATTTTTTTGTACTCAGTCATCTAATGACCATATTTTCGTACCTTTGGATTAGCCATTCCTAAATCCCTGCCTTTCCTATCTCTTCATTTTCTCGTTATATCCTTCCTTCTCCTCTTCCGCCTACCTTCCATCCCTTATCACCTTTTTTTGTTCTAAGATGACTTAGTTTTATATTTTCTCTTTTAGATAATCAGGGTTTTGTCAATTTCCGTGATTTTCTATTATTTCAAGCCTTTTTGGACTTCCGCGAACCATTTTCTTTTAATTATCTTCATCAGGAAGTACTTAAATATCCGGTTTGACAGTTTGCCCGAGGTCGTTGGAGATAAATGTTTGCAAACAAATGTAAACAACGGTTCTCTTATTTTCGATTTATGGTTCCCTGTTGTGTTCTGTATACTCCCTTTTTCTCCTTCACTTCTTCTTTCTCAGTATATTTGGCTCCTTCAGTTCTAGTTATCTTCTTTTATAAAACTTTTACGTATTTTCTATCAGTTTCCATCTTATCAGTTTTTTCAATTCACTCTCAGCTGTAATGGAAAAAATTGATTCTTCTCACGAACACTTTGGTTCACAAACACGATCAAAGAATTGTCAAGTTCGTGATTGAAGGTTTCAGCGCCCTGACAACTTCTTTTAAATTATTAAATGCGAGTCACAGTTGGATGATATTAATTGCCTTGCTCTGGTATAAAATTTATCAAAGGCATAAATTTATGTTAATTAAAATTCCAGCGCCATTTTTATTAATATCTTATAATTTTTAAATATATATCTCCTTCGAAGCTCGGTCCGTTATTGAATTATAAATTAGCCAACAGTTTTTGAACAGAAGAAGAATTAGGAGCGTTAAGAATTTTAACTCAAGGTCGTGTGTAATCGCTTACGACCTTGATTCAAGAAAACTTTTTACTTTCATGGTCCTTTGATTGACACAAATTGCTGGACAATTTTTCCTTTTTTTTTAATTTATTGATTCAAGCAACTGAACATATTGTTCATCCAGCTTATACTTATCACAGTTACAAAAGTATAATAACATAAATATTACACTATGAGGACATAGAACTCCTTTTCGGATCTAGTCCTCGTCCCGTAGTAGGTCGCTGAAGTCTCCTTGCTTCTGGCGACTGAGCTAAGTTTCTTAGTTCACCATTTTGGTGGGAGAGAAGGCGCTCTAGGTGCCTTCAAACCGGTTTTAAAATTTGTTTGTATATAATAAGTTTTGTCTTTAGAGATCAGACATTCCTTGCTGGTCCCAACAGCCAGTACAAACTCCTGTATCTAGCGTTGAGCTCTTGTATTTTCTTTTTGACGTGTTCCTTCCACCTGAGTCGAACATCTAAAGTCATGCCCAGGTATTTGGCCGTGTTTTTGTTCGGTATGACTATTCCATTAATCAGAATTGGCATAGGGTTAATCCTTTTCAGTGTTGACTTACTTTCGTTTAGCTGGATACGCCACTTCTTAGCCCAAGAGTTGACCCGGGTTGCCGCTCTCTGTAGCTTGTTAACTCCTTCTTCCGCTCCCGGATGTTAGGATGGCCGTATCATCCGCAAAACGTCGCCACTTGCACCTTATCGTCTCACGGCACCTCATCCCAGTAGAACCAGGATACTCGCTGGACGATTTTTAAGTAGGAGAAAGTAGCCTAAGTTGCGAAATTGAGTATAGTCCAACTTAGGCTACTTTCCTTCATTACTTATGCTACTGCTAAAGTGCATAAACCATTTGTTCTATATATTGTATATGTTATATTATTATTTATTACATTATTTGTAATATTAATATTAATAAAATTAGTTACTATAATGTTATATATTGGTGAGACGATAACGATAAAGTAAACTTACTGATCACTTCACTGGTCAAATGATAACTCTCCCGCTCAACCTGAGTGCTGTTTTAACCTATTTCCCTGTTAACCTTCTCTAATTGATTGAACTCACAACAGTTGATTACATTACTGATGTGTTATTCACAACAAATGATCCACACTAATTATTGACATAACCGCCAACTAATGATTGTTCACTCACAATTGTCCACATATAAAAAAACGTTTGAACTTTAACGGTGCACATTACACACACAAAATGGCGGCGATTCTTGATTCTTTAACAAATTAATCTGAATTAAACCTAAGTAATATGCACATTTACGACTTTCGAGCTTTTAGGGTAACAAATAAATAAAAAATATTTTCCCGAACGTATTTTTTTACAAGAGTGAAATCGCCATGTTTATTTCAGTGAGATTTTTTTTATTTACTTCAATAAAAATTTTTAAAGAGTGTTTTGATTGACCACAGCCTATGGGGAAAAAATGCCTCATCGATCATAACGTGTAATTTGAGCTCCAAAGTGTCAGAAAAGACGCTTTAAATGTGCTGAAAATTTTTTATTCTCAGTCATGGCCTTTGGCTAAGGTCGGTCGACTTGATCTCTTCATACGTTTTATATATATATTATCGATTAAAAGGGATTTTGAGAAATTTTTTTCTCTCCTCTTTTCTGTATAGTTTGTTATAAAGTCCTACGAGAAAATGTTTTAGGTTAGTAGAAGCCGAGTAGCATGTTTTAGGACGGTGATGGGCTAATTCGTTGCTCAAAAGAGCCATATATAAACATACAAAATTTATTGAAAGAACCATTTTTAAAAATTTGACATCATACCTATATAAAGATATTATTTAATGAATGAATAATATTAAGAAATAATTCAAGATCTCGTTTTACGCGGGTTCTTTTTGTGCGTTTGTAACAGAGGTTCCCAAACTTTTTTCTGTCGTAGACCCCCTACTTACCTGATTTTTGTAAACTTCTCACTGTAGTGGGGTAAATTTTTTATTTCATAGATACTTTTATAAATAATGTATGTGTCTTTATATTATAATGTTATATAATGTAAGTAAATAGGTGCAATCAGTGTATGTTGAGATCCACTATCGTGGACCCCATGGAGCTCTAAATTTTTCTTTCTGCTGACGTAGACCCCTTGCAGGTTGTCACATACCCCTGGAGGTCGATATAGACCACTTTGGGAGTCACTGGTTTATAATATTAATATATAAAGTTCAGTAAATTAAAAACCTATTACTTATAAATGGCCAAATTTCTATGGAAATTTATAACACTTTTAATCAAATTGAAATTATATATATACACTTTGGTGAATCATAAATTTTTTTATCAACCTAAATTCTGAAGTTCTGGTGTAAACTGCAGGAAATTAATTCAAGATGAGAACTTGACCCGTTAGTGCGAATTAAAAATTATTTTTTCATTCTCAGTATGCCGTTTGACCAATTTATGGATTTATTCTGCAGTAATTTAAAAAGTATTTTCACGTTTTCCGGGCAGAAAAGAGGGAAAAAATCCTTTTATCCTAGATTGGATCGCAACACGTAAATCAAATAAACATTTTTGTGTGTGTGTGAGTGTGTCGAGAGGAGAGTGGAAGAAAGAAATTATGTTCGAATTGGAATCCGAGGAGGATAAGCAATGTTGATGAATTGGGAGAAGAAAAATCCTTGACCACGAAATCAGTCCGTTGAGTGTGATCGGAATAAGGAAAAAAGGTTTCCTATTATGTGAAAATTTCATTAACAGCTTTTACAGTTATATCTACCTGTCTTGTCTAATTTATAGTCAACCGCAGTGTCGAACAGTCTAATTGAATCTTAGAAATCTCATTCAAACACCTTCCACCACCACCCTGTGTATTAGCATGAAATTTTTATTTTGCAATTCAAGAGTGAATATTAAATCAAGTGTGTGTGATGTGTTTTGTATATATAATATCCTTTCGGGGAAAAATTTTTGTTTGGAATTTTTGAAAAGAAGGAAAAAGTTCTCAGTTGGAGAATTTATTGAATCCCTTTCATGGAACTTGTTTCTTGTATGCAAAACTTCTTCCTCTTCGATAACCAGCTCTTTCGTTATCCATCACTACCGTATTGTAGCCGTTTGTAATAACACAGAATATGGGTCAGAAAGGCGGTGGATTTTCCATGCACACGGCTAATTCATTTCCGCTTTTCATATTTCTATTCACTTAGTTCAACTACGCATGTAGGTTAACACGCATTGTGTTTTTCTTTTTTTCGGACGAACGCAGCTGGGCCTACAAAATTCGAGGGCGGTTCAATAAGCTTCAAATCCGGTTGAAATAACAGATAAAAATTATTCAATTCTTTCATTTTATTTTTTCAGGCAACTTGGAAGTTGAGCCTTTAGAAAAATGGCGAGCGAGGAAACGACAAATGGAAACGTTGCAACTGTGAGTATATATATACCTTTTAATGCTTTTCCTTCCCGAACGAAGAACCTCAAGCCAGTATCATAGTTTTTTATTTAGAGATTTAGACTAACTTATTCTGGGTTATACTTTAGTTAACTACAAAGAAGGCGATACAAAAGTACATTAATTAAAAGGTGGAACGATAATTAGACAGGCTTTTACAAAATTTAAAGCAAACTCTGAACACACATGGGGGGGGGGGTTGAGGGTCAAAATAAGCGAAGATGTAAGGATTTAGACTCGGTCCGGTGGTATTTCCTTCTCGGCTCTCTCTTTTCCAGTGAATTTTGGTTTAGATTCTAACACTACGGATTTGTAATATCTGGCTTTCTACACAAGGTCAGCCATATTGACTGAAAACAGAATCGAAGTTTTGAAGTTAAAAAGATAAACAGAAAAATAGATAAACAAAAAATATATTATACATATATTATATTATAAATATTATGTAAAACACTATAAACACATATTAGACAATATATACTATGAATTTTACTATAAAATCAACACTATATGTTAAATATAGCTCAATACCAATATATAAATTATATGTTGGGAGGAGTAGTGTAGCGCAGTGGTGTGCAAACTTTTTCCGACTGCTACCCCTTTAGTAGAGAGAAGATTTTGGCGACCCTTTGAGGTAGATATTCACAAATACGATGTATAGTTCGCGTATTTCTTTCATTTCATGGAACAAAAACATCATCAAATATGATAAATATTAATTTTATTTATAATTTTAAGAAAATACTTTATATACATCATAAAAATCAGTAGAATTCCCCTTTAATGAGATGTATGAGGCTGCAAGTTTCTACCTATCTCATCCATGTTCGGTGACAAATTCGAAATTTATAAAAATTTGGTGACCCCTAGTTTGCGCACCTCTGGTGTAGTGGTTAAAGTTCCGCCATGATCGTGAATTCGAATCCTCCTGTTATACCCAAAAATTGAAAGACGGGATTAAACCACCACTAAATTATATGTTACATAAAATATTATAGATATAATATATATATTTATTTTGTTTATCGACAAAATAAAACAATACTTCAAATGAACTTGTAAAAAATGGCTCACGGCTATAAATCATTGTTCCAAAAATTTTAAATTATAATTCTAATTAATTCAAAAGCAAACGAAACCGAATTGATAACCTTCATTCATATAAACATCGGTATCAATATCACCTATAAAATCAATTTTTTGTCAGCATTCTGACTTCCGTTTCCCTCTGCCTCACTCTCTGCCTTATTTTCTTTTATTTCTTCCTCATTCCTTCTGTATCGTAGTGGATTAAATTACCAAAACGAATGTTTCTCAGGTTGAAAATGGTTTCTATCAATAAACTTTTCTCATTTTGAATTTGAGGTTTTCAAATAGTTTCAAATGCAAAGCCAAAAAACTTTGTGTTGAAAAATCTCATCGATAGCTTTTCATATTAACTGCATTCTGGTTGTGATTTATTCATTCCCTGATAACACTACAACTCACATTTTTTAACCGAATCGCTTCTCATTATTCTTTCTTTGTTACGCCGCTTATATTATATTAATAAAAATGGGTCGTGTCACATTAATGTTGATAATATTAACCTTTATTAATGTAGGAAAATGACTTTGTTAAAAGAGTTGTGTCACCTCTTTCTAAGTCATCTATACTTTCTATATTAGAGGTTCCCAAACTTTTTTATATTGTAGACCCCTTGCCATGTTTTTCGGTTTTGGGTAGGCCCCCTACTCACCTGATATTGGAAATTTTTACTTTATAGGTACTTCTATGAATAATGTGTATGCCTTTATATTATAAGATAGTATAATGTTCGAAAATAGGCACTATCAGTGTATGTTGAGATCCACTATCGTGGACCCCCGTTTCCATTTCATGGATCCCTAAATTTTTTATTCGCTGACGTAGACCCCTTGCAGGTCGTCATAGACCCTTGGGGGTCAATATAGACCAATTTGGGAATCACTGTTCTGAATGAATAACAAAACAAATTTTTCTCTCTAAAAATTGGAGTAGATAAGAAGAAAAGTGTTTTTGGCTTTTTTGACAGCTAAAACGTTACATAACCCAATCTGGTTATGATTTTCAAAGCTGACGTGTGTAGAAAAGCAGAACTTCATCGGATAACAGATTTGAACATGAGAACCGCACACAAAATCGAACTTGAATAATCAAAATTTTAAATTCTGGTGACGTTTCCACTAAACCTTGGAGATTAGGCCAAAACAAAAAAATTGAGTTTCGATTTTATTTTAGAATGAGGTAAACAGGGCCGATTAATTTCCTATAATCCCACCCCAATCCAAAAATTAGGGAGGAAATGACTGAATTAAAATTTTTTTATTTTACTTTGAGTACATCACCGAAATTAAACTTTTATATTAGGCCCTGTATCAGATTTTAAGTAAATATTTATACCTATACAGGAAATTGCCACCAGTGCTATATAATAATAACGATAATAGCTTTATTGATTATATATGTTTACGTTTTTATTTAATAATTATAATAATAATAATATTTACCAGTCTCATCTTGAAAAGAAGTCTCTTCCGCTCTTCTCCAAAGTATTTTGTCGGCTGGTTTTCTGTACCGTTTGAGACCAGCAAGAGCTATGAGGTCGTCCTCTCACCACTGTTTGTACTTGTTTCCAAAAATCGAAGAAAAACGTTGTCCCTTTGGTCCATCTTCTGTCTGTTTTTCCCATCAAATGGCCCGTTTCATCTTTCTAATAAATTGTACAGCATTGTAGGCACCCAAACTTATTACCATACTTAAGTATATAGTATAGACCCTTAGTACTCAAACTGCAGCCCACCAAGCTCTGGCCCAGTGGCCCGGTAGAAACCGTTTTAGTGAAAATTCAATTGCTCACTGTTAAGCCTCAATTCTAGAACATAGTGCCTGACCAGTGCGAAAATGATCGGGTCTGTGCTCAGAAACTGCTAAAATTGCTTGTCTCAACATGTCTTTATGAGGCAACATACAGAAACAGATTAACCGATGTACATACAGATGATGCCTTGAGGGTGAACTGTATGGGTTAAAAGACGGACCTGTAAAATCTTTTTTTGGTAAGTCGTGTGGCTTAGTCGTAATGGTCACAATGGAAATTCGGCCCGGAAAGGGAAAAGCTTGAGTACCAAGGGTATAGACCTCTGCTGTATAGCAAAACGAAATTCAAAATCAAAGCTAAATATAACTTCCGTATATACCAAAAAACACATATTTCATCACTCTGCGGTTTAGCGGGCTCAGAGAGCAATTATTTTGATAAATATAATTTTAAAAATGTTGTTTTGCACAAAAATTAAAAAAAAAAGATGGCCGACCTCTGTTCTGAAGGGTGAATCTACTCAAAAATCTAATGTTACCTCCATTAAGCCCACGAATAACTCTGATAATACCTCTGTTATCGACATTCAAAATGTTATTTTAAATTTTACCTTTGAAAAAGGTTTGAGTATCACATTTCTATTGTGAATCTCTGGAGGAAAAAAGTTTTTATTTTTATTTTTAAATTTCAATAGAAAATTGAAATTATGATTGGTTAAAAAAAATTCTTTTGTTGTCCATTATATCCCTTTTTTATGCGATGTGAAGTGATCATTTATCTTCTTTTCGGTTCGATTTGAATTGAATTACATTATACAAATCATTGTGGTTGAATGATATTAAAAAGTGAATTTTGAAATGTCTTGTGTTTTTTGAGAGTTTACGAATTTGGTTTCGCCATTTTGAATTGAAATAAACATTTCCTTCGCGATTTACTTCTATAAAATAATAATGTTTACGTAAAGTCTGGGAAGAATGATGGTTTTCAGTTTTTTTCGCCTTTTTTTCAAAATGTGTCTTAAGTCTATATTTTATGAAAGACTGGAGCCAGAAACACTTTAACAAAATTTATACTAAATTGCCAAAGAAAAATAAAGAAATACAATTATTCACCAAGATGGAAGAATTGTTGGTGGGAAATGAGATTGAAGGCATGCACAGAGGGTTTAATATCGTCTTAAAGCTTTGAAGAATTTAGAATTGCAGATTAGATTTTACAGAACTTCTTTGAGAGATTTTCGGCAGGAACGAAATGGCGCCTGTTGATCCTGTCAAATGAGTGATGCTAATTATGGGGTCGGCAACCTTTTAGACTTTGGCTGATCTTGGTCTTTTTAACCGTTTGACTGAGACGAAGCGCTTGTTTTATACCAGAACGGAGAAAATCTTCTCGCTTCAGGATTGATTCTCTTTGAAATCACCTGTGACGGTCTGTGAGGTGTTTGAGGATAGGTTGTTAATGAACAACTCCTCTGATGCTCTTGAATCACCCTTAGGAAGTGTTGTTAGACACAAACCAAACGATTCCTGATTTCGGAATGTTTTATTGATTCATTCGTGTCTGTATTTATACCCCAAAAGGGTTTGACAACCGTTACTCTTGAATGACCCATCCGGTCGGTCCATTTCCTTAAAATTCTTAAGCCTTGTCTAGATGGGTTACTATACAATCAACATAATAGTTTGAGATACATGAAGCATTTTCTAATGATTCATCGGGCAGCCTTTTGTGCTATTTTCCTTTTTCTTAAACCTCTTGGCCTTGAACCTGTTTTTTAGTATAATTTTCGAATTTATTCAAACAGTTATACTGATATTTATTGCAGTTAATTATACAAGCACCACGGCAAATCTAAATTCATCTCCAATTGACTATAATATGAGAAGTAACAATGGCTTTGAAACTAGACTCCCGTATTAGGTCCTTGAATAAGTTCTCGCTGTCTCTTTATACATGACACTAGCAGTACTCTCACACATAAAATGAAGTACTGTACCTAACTCTGTAGTTGTTCGCTTTAGTTCAAAGTAATTTTTATTCCTTCTGAAAATGTCCACTTCTGTGATTTTTAGTGAAAATTACTTTTGTAATAATAATTAGAGTAAGTTATCGCATTTTTGGCATATACATAAAAAATTCCTTCCGCCGTCAAACGGTTAGGAACCAAAAGATCAAAAGGTCAGACCTTTTTACTAATTTCAGGTTTTGTGCATGTATAGTGAAGTCTTGTTTAGTAAAATGTATAGAGTTTAGAGTATATATATTTAGTATATATATAATATGGTCCGTGTGGTTAAAGCACCTGACTGTAACGATTTCCAAACCATAGAGGAGTCCGCCCGCGGGAAGAGTTCCAAGAACGGAATAGTGCTTCGAGTCGCGGGGTGACTGCTCTATGGTTTGGAATGGTGCATCATGGGAAACGGGCGGCCATAATTGTTTATGTGGTGGTTGACCGTTTTCGCCTGACCACGTTTTTGTTTTCTTCTTTCATTTTCTTATATTAAGCTTAGAACTTTACTTCTTCTATGTTGTACCTCGCATTGGGGTCCATTAAGATTATTTTGTTTCGTTTTACTTTTTTATATATATTTGTGTAACCTCGTTTGTGGGTGTAAATGTAATGAGCAAGATCTCAAAAGAAGATTCTTGGTTTCTTTTCTTTTTTTTACTTCTTTCCATTTGGCGAGAATAAGTTTTTGTACGGGCCGAACCCCGAGAAGTGCCTACCCTAGCCTGGTCGGATATCATATTCCGCTACACGACTTACAAATTATGGTTGTTGGTTCGAGTTGTCTCTATCCTGTTATACCCAAACCTGAAAGTTAGGATTAGAACTCAAAGAAATAAATAAATATTTATAAATGTATAAGAATATCAAATTTCAGAGTTTGATGATCGATAATAAGTAAACTATAAAAAAATGCGATAAATTACTTATATTAAAAGTAAAATTGAGCATGATTAGATCTTAGTTGAGACAATCAAATCATTAAGTTCTCAATTTGGACTTCCCCCACGAAATTGTTACCTATTTGTTTTAACTCAGATTAAATTTCTAACAAATTAATAAAATCAACAACAAGGACCAGACCTAAATTTCAAATTCGTGATATATCAAGTCAATAATCCTTTGAAGTGAGAAAATTTCCCACGTTCATCTTCCTCCTCTCAAAGGGCATCCACCTCTCGGGAGCTTTCCTCTATACCACAACCGCTAGACTTTGATGTTTTTCAAAAATTTTTCTCCTTAAAAGAAACGAAAGGGAACGCGTGAATAAGCAACACTGATGGGCTTTCTAAGAGATTGGCTAATCCTATTCAAAAGGGATTAGCTTGTCAGCGAAGCTTATAATATTAATTTTTCGACCTTGCCCATTTCCCCTAAAATATTTTAAAATTACTTTTGCCCCCCAAGATAAAATTAAACTCGAAACATCCCTTTAGAACCTACATGTTCATTTGTTATCATTTTAAAGCTGACAGAAGGATTTAAGCTTCGGGAAGGGTTTAATTGCTTTTTTTTAAGATCATTTTGGGGTGGGGGTGGAAGGGTAGGTCTTCAAGGAAAAACGAAAACCGCAAAATTGTGAAAAGTTTTCCACTTTAGGGATGGTTTGCTGACTTTTTTTTTCCAATAAATTCCTCATAAGCTTGTCGAAAGAATTTTCCGGGGAAAATTTCCTTGTAGATGATTTCACATAAGGTGAAAATGAGCCTTAACCGAGTCTTCCTTCCTTTATTTATTTATTATTTGAATTTCTTGTTTAATGTGTTCGGCTTTTCGTTGCTATTACCTTCCGTGACATAATAAATTTCGTTCGCGTTCGTTATGGAGGAAAAAATAAATGTGAAAAAATTATTTTCTGTCTCTTAGGTGACAGTTAATAAATGATTTTTAACTAAGTTGGTTTTACAAAATCCCGTCAAGACTGTTTCGCAACAGTTTATTATCCTTGTTTTGCTAATAGTTTTTGAAAGCAGAGTTTCATGTCGTCGAGAGAAAAAAAATGAAAAATGTTCATTGGGGGGGTATGTAAAAAACGTTAACATGGCGAACCTATTTTTCATGATTTCGTCTTATCTACTTTGTCTGTATTAATGTTTTATTAAATATTTTTTGCAGATTTGCCAATTTTTTTTGCAGACTTTATGACCCAACACTACAGGAAATGTATTCGAGGAGGTTTTTAGTTGGTTCGTTTCGGGTTATATTTTTTGGGGCGTTCTCTCTAGTGTAGTAGATAATTTCACTTTTTAAATTCTTAGCATCAAGAAAAAGACAAACACGAAAAACTCATACCCCTTGAACAACGACCGTAACCGGTACGCAGGCTATCTCTAACTAACTCTAATTACAATAAATATATCCTACCCATAACAAAATACTAATTAATAATATATAATATTATATACAACTACCCTTCTTATACCTCCTCCTTCTTCTACCCGTAGGTTTGGAGAGACTTGATAGCACTTTCGCTTCTCGGTTTCGCAAGCTTTCTTGGACCTTTTTGTCTCCAGTTTCAAGGCGTGTTTCCTCCATCCCCATTCAGTTATTGTTACTGAGTTTCTACACAGCCACCAATATCGTGTCATGGCGTATCATCTTCTTTACAACCACTTTTAGACACTGCACCTCCACCCCCATTATAATATTGTTGTGATGAGGTGTGATTAAGTCATTTTGGCTACGACGATGGGTTATTGTTTGAAGGAGTGAGTAGTTGATGTTTGAGGAGTGGAGTCTTGTGACAATTAAGTTTATGATAGTTGTTGGCTTGTTTCTCATGCTTAAGTCTTTTACGGCCATCAGGCTAACTACACTCAAAAACTTGGCTGATGGGTTTCATTCTCACGATGTCCTGTTGTTGCTGATTGTGAATTTTATTAACGAAGAGTAGTTTGTGGATTAATAAAAGAACACTACCAGTGTATTACATTGATCAACCATAAAACGAGCCACTATCAAATTATTTAATTTGCTGACGACTTAAAATGAAATTAAATAAATAAACAGGAAAGCTAGCGTGCGTGATTTTTGAAATGACCTCTCACAATAATTCTTGTTAGGAGTGTGCATTATTTTTGAAACAAGTTCTCAATCAAAAAGACCCCATTTCGAAAATAGGTCAGCAAAATACCGATATTAGTAGAAATAAGCACGATCAAAGCTGACCCGTGTGAACAAATATTTGAAACTCATGTTCTAAATGAAATCAAAAGGAAATCAGAAATTTTGAAAAGAGGATTTCTAAAACCACTTTCCGATGCGTGCGAATTGTGAAAGCCGGCTGTAAATCTCACTTCTTGTCAAAGGTATTTCTTTATTTTTGTCAAAAAGGAAGGAAATCCACCACCACAATGCCGCGCTCTCTCTCTCTCGCCTTGAATCTTTTTTTTCTGCTTTTAAGAAGCTTTTCGCCAAGTTTTCCCAAGTTTCGGTGTTATAAGCCTCCTTCCTTTTTTTCCAATCATTTTCCTTTTTTTTTCTTCTTCATAGTCCGTCACAAAATCATTTTACACGATCCCTTCTTTTTTCTCGACTCAATTTCATCATTGATAAATCTTAAAAAATTTTTCTTTTCATTTTACAAACCGTGAAAAATTTCATTTTCCTTCCTCTTTCACTCTTTTTGTTCTCTCGGCACATACTTTGCAAAACAAACGAACTTATGAAAAGCCTTTGGTTTGAACTTAAAAATTTTTCTCTCTCCTTCTTAAAAAAACTTTGGAGCCACTTTTAAGCTTCCCACGAAACTTGTACTGTCGTATAAGAGCTTTTCATCATGCCACTCGAATCATAATCGCAAAGAAATTTTTATTTTGGTTTGCATATTTCTTTGAACCAACATTGGGCATTGTAAAAACAAAAATACCATTTTTACTAGAAATGCGTTTATTCATAAATAACTTATTGTTTACATGGACACTTTTCATTCAATACTGACTCACTGACTCACTGACTGACTACCCGGCAAAGTGCGATCTCTTTTATATATCTTTAGCTAAGCTAAGAATAGTCTCGAAGCTTCCGGAAACTAGTACTCGAACTTTCTCGAATTTTACGGAAGCTTCTCTTCCCATAAGCTTTACATGAGAGAAAGTTTCCGAACGCTTCGAGACTCGTCTAAGTTCTTCCTTTTTGTCCTGTCGCTGCCTGCACCGCATTTCTTTTGTTTACTTTTTGTCTTTCATTTTTGTTTTCTTTTGATTCGGACGCTACAGGCATAATAAGGATCACCAAATGAGTTACTTAAAACTTTTTTCCCGGTGCTAACTGCCTCCTGCCTCTAAATGAGCCATTAAGTGGTTAGTCCGGCTTCAAAGAAGCTTTCTATCCAGGGTAGAGACTAGTGTTTCAACCCCGGGGTGGGATAGGCGAACAAACTAAAATGATTCCCACACACCATGGAAGTTAAGCGTTAATAGGGTGTCGGAACCAGGTTAATGATGGATGAAAATACTATATGATATATGTGTATATTGATATAAGAATATTAATATAAAACTAGAATTTCGAGTGCAAATAGAAAATAGAATGATATGCACGAGCTCCGAGACTGAGTAATGAATTTCGCTTCAGTTTTCGGTTGCTTGCACTACTATACAAATCCCCAAATGTGAAATGTGGCGAACGCCAAAGGGGTACAAACACATATTCAGTCAAATTTTCATTGGTTTTGGGAAATCAGGAATTAAATGTAAGGTTTTTGTTTCTTTCCATAAATAATGCACACCATCACAGGAGAGAAGGCTTTGTGTATTGGTTAAAGACTATAGGAGTTATGGTCGTGAGTTCAAATCCTCCTCCTTATCCCGTTATACCTAAGGGTAAAAAACGGGATGGAAACTAAAACTAAACTAACCTAAACAAGTAACTCGAATGAACTCAGAATTTTTTCCCGAACAAAAATGACGTCACGAGCTAGCTTTACTGTTCGTTTCATTAAACAAATCAAAAGAATAAAAATTCAATTCCATATCTCCAAAAAAGCTCCGTAGTAGGTTTAAACTGTAAAGTAGAATCCCTGATACATTTTTAAAATTAAAAAAAAAGGCTAACAAATATGTCGGCAGGAAAAAAGGAGAGAAGCGTTGAAAGTGAAAGAAAAACACGCCGAAAAAAATTATACACGCAGCCTCTTAAAGAAAAATTAAGTATTTTAAGAGAAAGGAGATCAAATGAATAAAGAAAAGTTCAAAAGCTTAAAAGAGAGAAAATCACAAGGAAGATAAAAACCACTCGAGAGCAACCTTTTTTTATAGGAAGAAGGAAGAAAAAGAAGAGGAAAAAAAAGGAGAGATGGTGGAAGGAAAGGGGCGAACAAAGATTACATGGAAGCTGGCACTTCGAATGATAAAAAAAAAATTGAATGAAAAGCAAAGATACAATTTTTTTTTTCATTTCATCAGTTTCCCACCTCCTCTCCTCCATTCATCCCCCCGTTTCCTCAAATTCCCAAAAATTCTTCATTAATTATTTCGTTTACAGTTTGCATTTGAAATATTTTCTTTTTCTCTTTTGTTTTATTCCCCCGTACGAGTTTTTGTTTTATGTGTATGAAAGTTTTAATCCCTTAAAAGAAGTTCGGGTAATATTAGCATTAACGGGAAAGCGTACGTCATTTGTATGTAGCCCTACGTAAACAATTACGTGTCACTTTTATTCGGAGTTAATGCTTACACGGCAAGGGACACATCCCACGCACCACACACACAAACATAACTCAAACGTGTGAAAAATATTACACCTCACACGGTCGGGAAAAACTTAAATTAAAATTAAATTTGGTCATTATGAAATGGTCATTATTTGAATAAAATTTGAGGAGACTGCGCACTGAAAAATCTGAAGAAGAAGAAGCAAAATCCATCAGAAAAATTGAAAATTTCACAAGAAAAAATTTTCAAAAGGATTTTTTATAGAAAAATTTCTATATTCACATGTTTATTATCTAGAATACTGAAAAACAGTGTTGTTAGCCCGAACGTTATTGACTATATTATTTATTTTTTCCATTATTATCTGTTTATCTATTTATTTAATATGAATATACTCCTCACATATTGATTAGTGTCTATTTATCTATTTATTACCATTTTTTTCTGGTTATTACTTTCTGTTTGTCTGTTTATTTAATTTTATATATACTGCGTTTATCTATTTAAGTCAAGGGTCTTCAACCCGCGGCCCGCCAACAGCACTTTCAATAACAACTACACAAAAATAATTTTTAGAAAAAAAATTAAACTGACATTGACCAACTGCATTGTATTGATTTTTAATTTGCCCCTTTTGTTCATTTGGCTCAATAGATAAATGTTTTCTACTTATCTACTTGTTTAATCATCCTGATCATTGCCAAAAAAAATTTATAAAAATATCTATGGTCAGGCCCGCTGTGCAGAAAAAAAAATTTTTTTGGCCCTTAATGTGTAAAACGTTGAAGACCCCTGGTTTAAGTCTTGCTTAATATAAAGATCTATCGTTTTGATAGTATTGTTTATATTATCTTTCATTTAAAAGTTTATTATTTTATGTTCTGACTTCTTTTTAGGTTACCGGAAGTATTGTAAAACCCAAAACTAAATAAACAATTCCCGTAGAATATAATTTATACTGATAATATTTTAGTTTTGAAAGAAATTAAACTAAAAATGGCTTTAAAACATTAAAAAGAAATATATAAGTTTAATTTTACGCCGGTCGTCATTGTTAGCTACGTCACTGTATTCATGATATTCTCTGAACTATCAGTCGAGTCATAATAAGACAACGATAAGAAAATTTATTCTCACCTCGTCTAGACGTTTTTCTGGAATTAAAGTCTTGAAGAATCTTCAGCGGGACGGCGAGGTTTTCTTTCAACAGTAAATCAAAAAGTTGGACAAATTTTTATGCGGGAGTGGGGACGAATACTTTTATCGTTATAAAAATTATGACGTGAACGTGACGGTTCATGAAATAGTTTTATTGGTTCGCAAAGAAATTCATATATAATTTGAATTTACCAAGTTGATATAAACTTTTAATTAAAATTGCGACGTCTCGTTTCATGCGACTGTACAATTTCGTCCAGTCTAAAACCTAAACTGGTTCTCTATACGATAAAGAAAACAATCCGCGTAAAAAAAGACCTGATGATACGTTACAACGGGAATGAAATAAAAAAGAATTAGAGATTTGGCAACGTGGTATTCGAGTAGCCCACTAACCGATTGAGTCATAGAGATATCATTCACAGAGAGTACCTACACAATCGTGGCGCTAGACAAAACGGTTGTAAACATTAAAGTCGACATATTGCCAGGTAGTGATAAGTTTGTAACGAATTTTATTAATTTTTGACGTTAAATATTCGTGTAAAATAACTTTAGGTTTGTAACTTTTATTTATAAACTGTTTACGACGTAATTATTGAAGTTCTTTTTACAACTCAATGCGGAATCGGATATAATGAGCTTCAATTAAAAAAAGAAAAAAATTAGGAGTTTGAGTTTCATGAATGCGTAATTTAGAGAAGAATTACTAGAGGTACTGTGTTTCCTTCGTCAAACCTCAATACAATCTGACATGTTTTTTTTCACATAGAATTTTATTGCTTTGCCTTTATAGCCTCGTTTTTAATTGAATGCTGTCAAAATGATTTTGGTGCCATTATAATGAGACCATTAGCGATAAATACAAATTTCAACCCCTAATTGTTTTTCCCCTCAGGCATTCCTTTGTTTAGTCTTTTTTTCTTTTTCAAATCATTGTATTGTTACTTCACCTGTAAAAACACTGGGAACCTCAAATGGTTCAACATGGTCGACCATAAAGAATGGGAGCATTATTTAGGGAAATTGAAACTCGAAGGCTTAAAAATGAAAGCAATAAAAAGGATTTTGATTCGAGCCATGTACTAAGTCCACTTAGGCTTCACTAAGTTAAACTTTGCGGCGTGAAACTTTCCGGAAAACTTGAGGGAAATTCGACGTCGAGGACATAGAAAAGTAAGAGACGAGCCCTCATAAAAGATGATGAAGGCCCTCGTGAACTACCGATAAAACCTCATTCTTGGAAACGTTCTAACGGCCGCGAGTGTATTACTTTCCAAACCTTTTTGCCGGAAGAGCTTTATGGTAGATTGAAAGGAAAAATGTTGTAAAGAAGTAACAAGAACCTATAAAATCGTATCTGTAGGGAAGGGAGTGGTGGATGAGGAGGAATCTGATTTTGCATTCAATTTTTATAATTGGAAGTCTGCTGAAAGTTTTCTTTTCCTTCTTCTTCATTATTATGTTCGTTGAAAAAAACTTTGGAAGACTAACAACATAATTTTTTATAGGCCTGTTTCTTTTTTTGTTGAATAGTTAGGTTTATAAAGAAATACGATAATAGTTTGAAAGAAAACTCTGAGAAGGAGAAGGAGAGAAAAGAGAGGAAGAGGGAGAAGAAGAAAAAAAAACAAAAATTAATTTAAAGCATTTGATGAGTGTGGTTCACCTCAGTGCTGTGATAACCTCAACACTTTGTGAAATTCAAAGGAAAGTTCTACGGTCAAAGGAACTAAGATCGTAAATTAATTTTGAATCTCGTCTTCCATCCTTCTTCCTCTTCTGCTGCTTCTTCTCTGATTAATTTCTCTTAATCAGTCTTAGAAAAATTTATTTATTTTAATTAAAATGAGTTTTTTAAAGAGAAAGGGCGGAGGGAAGGTCTTTTGCAGCTTTGATTTGTATTTAATTAAAAAACTAAATGAAAACTTTCTGCTGCTAATTGCTAGACAGTTTATGGTTGAGTTGAAGTTGTGGAGCTGTTTCATAATCGATCATTGTTTTGTGTGAGAGGAAGATTTTTATTTCTAAAATAAGAGTGTGGCTTGAAGAAAATTTTAATTTAGTTCATTAATATTAAATTAGCTTTAGCTTAAGTGTGCATTATGTTAGGTTTTTATATAAAACTTCGAAAACTCAATTTATTATTCTTAATTCAACATTCGCAACTCCCAAAAATGACTTAGTAAACTTCTCGGCCCACGTCCTTATGTCTTCCATTCGCAAAGCAGTTCTTCGCAGCTTCTCTTAAATGGACCGTCTCGAATATGAATTCATCAGACTAGACATTAAGCTTACCTACTCCCTCAATTTCTCCCAACCACAGTTCAGCCTTTACCTTATCACCGTAGAAAAGTGTCATTTTCCTGCTTATATCTGGAAATACCTGAACCTTTTTGAATTGGCGGTCATGTAGTTCTGCATTAATCTCAGAATTAAAATTTGATTTTGTGTTACAATTTCGCCCAAAATTTTGATCGTACTTGTAGCCTCCTCTCTACTACTTCTCCTCAAACTCCTCTAAGTTTGTTTTCGAACTCTTCTTGATTTAACCATTGTTACTTAACTCGGTTCACTCGACACAAACTCAAAAAAAGTTTTCAAGAGCACACAGTTGAAATGTGTCAACATCCCACTTCTGAGTTGTTAGGTTTTTGAATGAAAATATCAGTATCATAGTGATGTGATGGTATCAGGTGCTAAACTTCTTAGTACTTTTAAATAAATGAAGGGAACTGTCACTTAAGAGACGATGAGAAGCCCTTACGCGAATATTTTGTTTAGTTTTTTGAGGCTTCACGTGTGTGAAACAAAAGAAGATGATCCATTTCGGTGGTTTGGCATGACTGTCGACGAGTAATCGTCAATAAAAACGAAATTTTTTCATTTTTCCCCGAAATAAATGAGTTAAACAAAGGTAATGGGCAAAAGGGAAACGAGGCCCAGGAGGATTGTGAGATAACATAGGAAAGTGGTCTCGTGCGTTTTTCACTCCATTAAGATTTGTCTTTTTTATTACCTTCTAATAAACTTGGGAAGACGTGAAATATTTCCTCCATTACTTCACTTCTCCTTTCGTATGTGTTCTTGGCATCTAAACCTCCTGACAACTTCTTACGGGTCAGCAGTATTCATTCACAATATTTGTGGTCGTGTAACATCCTTCCGCAAACCCAGATTGTAAGCTATTTGTAGCGCTGCGATGTAGAATCACCGGTTTTGCTGACCGCAGTGAGCATTACGCTTTCATTAGTGAAGATTTTGTGGGAGAAACAAAAATAGTTTCTGGAGTTGGCGTGTCTTTGTACGGGGACAAACTAAAACAAAGCTTTAGAAGAGGCTTTTACATAAAGACCTGAGAATAAAAATCGTTTGTTACAACTAAAGCAGACTTCGGTCAGCCTTTCCTACCCACCGGGCAGAATCTAGGAAAAGGTAAATATTTAGAAGACGTTTCCGGTTAGTGGTGTTTCAACTTTGGGCTCAGTCTAATATAGAGATAAATTTTATTAAGAACCATTGAAATAGCCTTTAAAACTTTACACGTAAAACTTTTAGTTGTAATTCGCGAAAGTCCAAAGACAAACATAATCAATTTATTTAATGAACTTTGTCTTCATTGTCTAGTGTAATGTACTTTGTTTCGGAAACTCAGGTGGCTCATTAGAAATCATCAAACAGATTACCGACTGACGTGTTTCTCTTAGGTTACCAACCCCTAAACTTTAGTAACAACACTTCTTAAATTAACTCTAAAATCCCTCGATAGATCTTATAACTAAAAAATAATGTTCGTTCTACGACCGAAGTTCTTCAAATTGATTAAAATCAATTAATCAAAGTCTGACAAATTTTTTGTCTGCTGACGTCATTACTACCACATAGAAGTCTTTCCATCGGCTCAAACTTCGATTTGATTTAAGAAATAACAAATTCATTCAAGAATTCCGTGATGACAAAAAACCTGAGAGACATCTTTTTATTGGATAAATTTTTTAACATGAGTTTTTCCTTCTTTCGTCGAGGAGACGGGGAGCTTGGGGAGCAAAAGGAATTCTCAAGGGTGTGTGTGATTTCTTCTTCTTAAATTTCACCGTCAGGGCTATAAGACTGGAAATTTCGAAAAGCTATTACGGTTGGAAATCGATCTTCCCTTTCAAACTGTAAATGTATTCTTACAACTTTACAGCTTTGGTTTTAGTCAGGGAGAAAGTCGGAGAAAAGTAAAATTTTAAGGGTTTTCCAAGAGGTGAATAAGGTCGTGGAATACGGTAATTAAAAATTTTCGGTTTTCTGACTAATCTCGGTTTACTTAAATGTTTGTGTGGTGTGCTTCAGCGATTTCATTGATATTTATTTAAAAAATCAGCAACGGAAGTAGTCAAATAAATTTTTCGTTTCAAATTTAGGCGGTGGGTCAGTGAAATTACGGTTAATGTGGATTCCACAACATGGCTCTCATAGTAGCACCTCTCTACTCCTTCCTTATCACTTCTTATTTATTATTATTATTACTCTCATCGCCTCTCTGCCTTCTTTTCTATCTCATTGCATTCCTTACATACCTTTTACTATATCTTCTTCATCCTTTAGACCAGTGATGGACAATGTACGGCCCGCAGGGAAACTCCGGCCTAGGAAAGTATTTAATCCGGCCCGCCAAGGGTTCATCGGCATGAATAGTATTTGTGAGATGAGATGATTAAAAACTCAATCTTCACCAGAAATACGTTTATTGATAAATACTGATTGTTTACATACATAAAAGCGTTTAACTTCGACATTGAATAACTGCCAAACTGCAAACTCAATCTCAAAACTGCAAAACTCAAACAGAAACTGAATACCCAGCGATGAGTGACCTGTTTATATATCTTCACCTACGCTAAGATTAGTCTCGAAGTTCTCAGAAACCCGTACTCGAACTCTCTCGACTTTACAGGAGCTTCTCTTCCCATAAGCTTAATATGGGAAAGAGTTCTCGGTGATTCGAGACCATTCTAAGCTTTTCCTTTCTTCCTGTCGCTGCCTGCGCCGCATTTTGTTTTTGTTTTTATTCGAAATATTTTCGTTTAGCGGCTTAGGTCACGATACAGGTGCATAGTTTACAGAAGAAGCTAAACTAACCGCGTAGTTCATGTGTTCCAAATTGGTGCTGCCCTCCTACCTTAGTTCCCATTCTATGTTCGGCCCACCAAAAATTTTTAATTTAAATTAGCCCGTTGATTAAAAAGATTGCCCACCCCTCCAGTCACTTTCGTTTATCCAATTCCTGGGGCTAAGACAGGTTCTGTTCTCTAGATACAAAGCCCCTTTAAAATCAGACCAACTGTCTGGGACAGATCGCAGTTAGCAAGGGGCATTAAGAAAAATTATTAATGTTATACTGCAATGAATTATTAAATTTTTAGTCTGCGTTTAGTTTTTAATGAATAAAAGTAATTAGAATTAATAAAAGTTAGGAAGTTTATTCAGAAAACGGCAAAGCGGAATTTATTATGGTCACAATTATGGTCAACACTACAGGTCATTAGCTAAATTTGTTACCATAAAGCGTCTCAAACCCTGATTTATGTATCAATTAATTTTTTTTTATTTTGTTAATGCCGCTTTCAGTTTTTATTTATTTATTTTAATTTGTTGGTTTATATCCCGGGAATGATTACTTCTTAGAATTTTAAAATTAGTCGTGAGGGAAGGAGTACAATTTGTACCAAACAGGGATCGAGAAGTTGTGGTGGGAAAGCGTATTAGACAGTGACAGACACTAATTTTTTATGAGCTAACCTCAGTGAGGTCCTGGAGCTTGGACATAGGTCTACTCCCCAGAGTATATCACACTAACACCTTATAGTCCTTCCTCGGGGACAGGTAGTCGCTTTTTATTGGGGATTGAAAAAGAAAGCCTCAAGCGACTACCCTCGTCAATTAAGTCAACGACGGAACCAAACTTTAAATTTGTGGTCTAAACTAACCAAAGTATTGCTGACCGGTGGTTTAACTTGGGGTTTCTTCAAAAGTTTCTTTTTTTATAGCCATAATATCTATTTCAATTTGTCTGAAATCATTCTTTAGATGAAGTTTGGTCAGTTTAAGCCAAGACGGTGCTTTTTTATCTAAATACCTACAGAGTGCTTCTTGTTCTGAATTTCGTTATCTAAGGTATAAAAGAAACAAGAAGATAAAATCCTTCAGATAAAATAGACCCGTTAATAATTTGTACAAATATTACCGAAAGGAAACAAATCCAAACGACGTTGTTTCACTTGTTAGCTTTCTTCTTCTTCCTCTTCTTAACAAAATCCTTCTCTGAAGAGCGTGGCGGGAGCGGAGGGGGGGAGTAGAGAATAAAAATGATTTCAGCCGAAAGTCATAAATCAAAAAAATAGAAACCAGGTTCATTTGGAAAAATAAATCTTTTAACAAACCCTTGTTTTTCTCGATTTTTCATTTCCGTCTCACTTTCTCTACCCTTTATCTCTCTTTCTCTTTGAAGTTAAAGACTTCACATGTGGAATGGTTTTCCTGTCTCTTTGTCGTGAAATTCAAACCCTTTTTAAAACCGTTTTCGACCCCAAAACAATTTTTTTTTTCAGCGAAAAACGAGGTCAGATGGCATCTGACAGTAAACCGGAAATAAAAATTATTAAAAAAAACCAAAAAGGGAGGAAAATTAAAAAAATCTCGGTCAAAAAGGCATGAAACCGGTTAATCCAGCCTTACCCTTCACTAATTGGTCTGCTGACAAAGAGAAAAATTTCATGTCAATTAGCTCATTTAAAAGCGTCGCTTATCATTTGTTTATAAACAACGGCAAAAAGCTTTCGAAGTTCCTTAAAGTGAAAGTTTCTTGACATTTTTCCTGTTAATTACGATAATTAAAAACAATTTCATAATAATATATAATTAACTCGAGCAAACCATTTTACACTCGTTATTAATTAGTTATACTGCCGTTTCGTGTCCGAATCTAATTTTACCAAATCTACCTTTTCATCTCAGCAGAGCAGTTGGTAGCCTTTTCACACATTCTACTCGTCTGTTTAAGTCATCATTTTCAAACTGTCCCGGGTCTCAAAGAGAATTTTTAAATATGTGAATTAAGGCCAGTTAAGATTGGTGTATATCATATTAGCTCTATGACATCCGGAGGTCTGATGTAAATTTTTTCGTCTCGGTGGCGGTGGATCTGCCTGACCACCAATATTTTAAATTCACAACATATGAACTTTAGTGATAGCCGTCCACATGTGTAAATAAGTATAAGATCGCCAGCGACGCATGCGCAGTAATTTCCGAATGTGACGTCACCGGCGCTCAGCCAATAGTGTTTGTGAAATATTTCATGGCACCACGTGGGGTCTCCGGCGTCAACGTTTGCCGTTTGCCGGTTGCCGTCTTATTATTTACGTTCAGAAAGCAGCCATATTGAAACGAGAAAACGTTTTTGTGGTGTTTAGCTAACTCATAAAACGAAACGCGTCTAAATTTATAAATAATTTTTCGCTATTTTTAATTAACGAGTTGGGGGAGGAGAGTCTTAATATAAAATTTGTTTGTGGATAACTTAAATCACGAGCGGAAGTCCGATTTCTGACCAAAACGATGTCAGACTAAACAAAGTCGGAGATCGAGTGGGATGATTCTTAAAGCTCCAAACACCTGGGGCTAGTGGTAAACCATTAAGTGCGGAATTAACGTTGAATTATCTATTAAATTATTTGTATATTTGTTTTATACTTAGCTCGTGTTTATAAATTGCGTTTAACGCCGTTACAAAGAATCTTTAAAAACATAAATAATTATTAACATACTTTATATAACAAAAAAACGGGAAATATTAACCATAACAATAACTTAGAGCCGTGTTTACATAACTTTTGGTAATCGCAGTTTTTGAAAACTTTGAGTTCGCGACTTTGCGCGTTATAAACCAAAAAGTACTTTTGGGAGTTTATGTTACCACCAAAGTATGAACTCTCTAAGGAGAGGGAGGAATGAAACAATTTTTTCGAGCTTTAATGAATCGCCAGGTTCTCATTCTGGAGTTTACGCTGTTTTCTTCTATTCGATCGGAAGTTAATTGGAATTTAATTAATTAATTTTCCTTCCGTGAAAAGCTTAAAATTCACCTCCCAAGAAATTGATAATTACCGTATCTCATGTCATCATCAAGAGCTTTTAATATATAATTCGAAGTATGAATTTCCCGTCTAAATTAAACAAAGTTTGGTGTTAAGAATCGTCTCGTTACAGTGGTGTCCCCCGAGTTGTAAACCAGTAAAGCTATCAGTGAATCTCATTCCTGTAATTAGTTTAATTGTGTGTCTATTTCGCGGCGTAACAATACTTCGGGTATCACCTTTCAGTGCTCGATGAAAAGGTTTGGTATTAACACGTTGCTTCGATTGGGAAAAGTGACCGTAACTCAGATACGGGACGTTGAAAAGAGTGACCACTTTGAAATTAATTTGAAATATTACAGCTTCCCTTCCCATCTTCCTCCTACTACGGGTTTATGAGCTTTTATGTTATGATTAGAAATCAGTCGAATCGGTTTGATAATATCAAATGACCCAAGGATGACCTTTTTTAATTACTTCGGATCCAATCTTTTCACCAAAACTCTTAATAAGAAATAAGTATCGGGTCAGTCAATATGAGTTTTTAAACATATTAATCAACATGGATTACGGTGGAACCTCTCAGAGAGAGAGAAATTCGCATAACGAGCAGCATAAATTGCCAAAAAATGCCTCCGAACTCAGAATCGGGGTAGATTTGAAGTTAAATCTTTCTCTACTGTCTTATCTTCTTGTCTTATTGTTTAATCTTTGTCTACTGTCTTTCTTTCTGTCTTATCTTCTTCACTACTTACCATCTTCTCTACTTACTCACTACACTATCTTCATTACTCTATTTTACATTGTTTTATCAGGTCAAAATTGTTTCGCATCACGAGTAAAACTCCGGAACGAATTAAACTCGTTGTGAGAGGTTCCACTGTATTTAATATAGTATAATCAGGTCTTGTTTTACGCGTTTTGCGTTGTTCTTATTCGTTTATAAGTTAAAAATTATTAGACTGAGCTCTTAGTTGTGTGCGCAAGTATTGAACACCTCTAACAACAAATCTATCCTTTCATAAATAATGAGTAGTTATATGGAGAATTCATTTCGTCGGTACCGCAAATTTGAATAAGAATATTTATCATAAGAAATGAGAACTTTTATGAAGAAGTTAATGTATAAATAATGACAGTTTCGGCAAGAATTCATTTTGGTTAAAACGGAGGAGAACATTAAAGTTGGAACTTTAAAAGCACCTTTTAATAATGTAAAGTTTGTATTTGTAGTATAATCTGCAGCTAACTTTATCTTGCAACATTCTTGACAGGAAGTTGTATTAGTGTATCCCACATCCGTCTTTATACATTTTGATTAGCAGAAAAGACAGTACTAACTGACCCACGGAAACTTCTTTTAAACACTCAGATTTCGTTTAAATTTTGAACAGGAGCCAAAACAGGTTCCTGACAGACGTCAACATCTTCAAAAAAGAATTCCCTTTATTGATATTTACTTGAGTATATGTCAAAACAATTAACGGTGAATGACAGATTTTAAATTATTTAAATAAGTTTTAATTAAAAGAAAACTTTGATAAACGAAATCGATTTAGATGAAAGCCTATGATCGACAAGCCTGTGACAAGACAACCTCTTTCTCTCCTCCCCGTATCTCCCAACAACTCTTTCGCATGGATCTTGGCAATTTTGCTCAAGGTAACATTCAAGAATAATGTAAGCTTCTGAAAGCCTTTAATATTTCAGCTTCCTCCGTTCTCCTTATTCCGGTCCTACCGCGTTGAAAGCATTCACTCACGAGAGGTGAGCTTTAACTTAAGCCTTATTCCTACTAAAATCTTTATGCGTCGCTTACATTATTGACAAAATGAGTTAAAAATTTATCAAAATGCAAAAAGAGTCAAATAAATAAATACATGATTTGATTTTCCCTCATTTTTAAGGAAAATAAAATTTGAAAGCGTAGCTCTCTGATTAATTCAAATCCAGGATTCTCGTTCTGTCTTTGGGTTCATCGAGTTTGAATTATTTAAGGTCGAAAATGAGGAAACTGAGGAAGCTAAATTTTTTTTTTGTGTTGAAAATGGCGGCGGGGGGATGGAAGGCGGAAGAGTAAAATTCTATTGTTTCGGTACTGTGTCTTTTTCATTAGATGGAGTAATGAAGCATTAATAATTTGAAAGCGTTTTCACCCTTCCCACCACCTCCTCCTCCTCCTCCTCTGCATTTTCAGAAGCAAGAGCAAACAAGTTTTGAAAAGAGAACGCCGATTCTACACATTTGTACTCTGGATGGAGGGAATTTATTATTATTTAATGCCTAGCAGGTAGTGCTGAATAAGTTCCACCTCCGGAAACTGTTTCATAATTATTTTCTTCTGCTTTTGTACACCTGTCTTTGGGTGAGAGGATGGATTTGTGCGGGTGAAGCTTTCCGATAGTCGTGAGTTTAGTTTAATAAAGCAGTCAGCAAAACCCGCGACCTTATTTTGTTAATTGTCTGTAAATACGTATAAATAAATAAATGTGCGTGATTTTCAAAATTATACTTATTTAAAAAGCGTGTGTCGTGTTTGAAACGAATTCTCTTTATAATATCGTTTATTAAAGGGATTTCCCTCGAAAGTGTGCATTAGTTATGAATGAACACTTGTTAACCATATAGGGAACGAAACGAAGTGTGACATGTCGATATCAAAGTGAACATTATTTACAAAATGGATTCTTGATGAAAGTGTGCAGAAATGATTTATAAACAGATGCATGACTTACTTTTGAAATGAGGTCTTGTGCTTAATGTCCTTGCAATAAGTTATTGCACGTGGAATGAATTCTCTGTAAAATTTTTTTAAACAAGGTTTCCATTTTGTGGTGAAACGGATTCCACACAAAAATTTGAAAAACTCTCTTAACCCATTAACGCCCCGCGTCCTCAAACGAGGACACTAGCTTTAGGATTTTTTTAAAACATCAACAGCCATCTTTTCTTTATAAGTTGGTACCATTTTCTCACTTTTTTCGTAAATCAGGAATTGTAGAATAGTTCTTGATAGAGCAGAATGATTTTCACTAAAATCCATCGGTCTATGAAAAATTATTTTTCTCACATCCTGTCGGAGGTATCGCTGCAGAAAAAATTACCAGACACTCAAGATGTTGTAGAACAAACCCATAAAACTCTTATCATTGAAATTTCAACCAAAATGAAGTGAGCCACAGTCAAATTTTGGTATCACTAGAATCCGATGTCCTCAAATGAGAACAGCAATTTCCCGGAAAACTGTGCAAAAATTTTGAAAAAACTACAGAAATGTCATTTTTGATTTTTTCTTTACGACAAAAGGATTTCAAAAAATTTCCAAGATACCTGCGCGTTAATGGGTTAAAAAAGTGGGTTACTCACAAAACGAAATCTTGCCGGAAGTGTGCATTATTTTTGAAATAAGCATTATTTTTCGTAGACAAGAAGTCCGTTTCTTGATGGATGAAGGAGAAAAAATATGTCGTTGATGTTTATATTTTTAGACTGTTAAGAAATGTCGAGATCGTCGGAGAACTAAAAGTTTGTTTTTCGCGAGTTGCGTTGTCAAGTACGCGAATCCCATAAATATTCATAAGCATAGCCCGTGCGTCCCGATGACTAATTTCCCTTCTTTTCTTCTTCTTCTAATTGTTACTTCAATGTTCTTCTCTTCATGACCGTGATAAAATATGCTCGCGAATTAATTGAGAGGAACCATTAATAATATTATTTTAAATTTGTTTTCGCAACGATTTGACGAAATTCCGATGGCTTAGGAAAGCGTCTTAAACGGGGAAACTTACCTCTGCCTCGTTTAACACTTACCCAGTATAGTGCTTAAATTCACCTTCCAAGAATTTTCACCTGGCCAGTTTCAGAACTTACCAGTGGTAGAAAGTCTATTGAGAACTACGTTGGTGATAAAATTAGAATTTTTAAACCTTAAAGAAGTTTGAATTAACGCGTAGCCTTCTATGCCCATCTGAAGAGGCTGCACCCAGAGAGACTAACCAACCAGGTTCCTCAGTAAAAAGAGACAAAAGGGGGATTGGTTCAAAGAGGTTGAAAAAGACATCAGAGAAATAAACCTGACAGAAGAAGACGAGTAAACACGAATTCAAAGAACAAGAAAAACTAAAAACAGGAACAAAGTGGACCAAAGAGAGAAAAGAAGCAAAAGAGGAAGGCAGAAGAGGCAAGAAGCGGCTGTTGAAATAAACGTGGTTCTAGAAGGCCGAAACGAAAAAGTTTGAATAAATCTTATCAAAAAAGTTTTGGGGGCACTAAAACCGGAAATTGTGGAAAATGATGGAAGTTCAAAAGGATGACGAAGTGTCATCAAAGAGATCCCTTGCTATCGACAACTGCTTACTAAACGAAACAGAAAAAACGGAAGGATATGTTACATTTACAAGAAAAGAATGATGTAGAACATCATAAACATAACTTTTCAACTTCACACATTTTCCTGACATATTCATAAATTTTTTATTTCACTCTAAAGATGACTGCAGTGACAAAGGTCAATGTTGTGAAACGACGGTGAGGGAAAAGTCTGTTGTCATTTCAAAAATTTGACTCGAGCGCCGTAATTGCCAACAATGCCGACTATTAACTGAACAATATATACAATTTCGCGGTTTTTAATGAGCCGCGTAATTAAAACCGGTCAGTAACACTGTAAAACCGATGCGCACAAAAACAAAAAACTACCAAAACCACAAATTTTTGTATAGTTTTGTTAACACAGACTGCCACGAAAGTATAAACAATATCAATACTGACTACAAGTATTACAATTGGGTTTGTAGTGATAGTCGCGAATGGTTTCAGAACTCACCTGGAAATTTGTTTCCTTCCGTTTTGTGTTTCCCGAAACTTGCTAGGCTCATTCAATCGGAGGTGAAAGTTTCAAAAGTTTGTAGCGGCATATATCATATAGACTGAATAGATAAACAAAAAAGTTTCTCTACCAGGTGCTAGGCATTTTTCATAAAGTCAAAACGCATTTAAAGCAACTTCCATCGATGAAAATTATTGTAGCAGGTAATTCCTTTGTTTGAGACGTACTACCAGGGTTGATTCTTCTTTTGAAAAGAAAAACTTTTCCACATAACTTCGGAAATCTCTAAATGTAACTGACAACCCTGAAAAAAAAATTGTCGTGAAATATTTGTCGAAACGAAAACTTAATAATTTTTTTGACTTTAATAAATGGCAGTTCATCCCCCACACACACCAAAAACTATTAGGTCGAGCCAAAACTTACTTCCGTTTTATACAATATATTTATTTTGTCTAAGACACTTGACGGACACTTACGACAATGATGCTTTTCAAAAACAATGGACATTCATTTTTGAAATGAGTTCACTACAAAGTGTTGTATTTATAAAACCGATAGAAGTTTGCTCTAAACTTTCTAAACAACACAAAACAAAACAAAACCTCGTAATATACTGTATATCAAACCCTTGACTCGTATTAATTTGCATAATTCATGAAAATCATGATGGTTGGTTAGAAATATTTTAAATCACGCGTTTAGTGTGGTCAGCAGCGTGTATATGCGCCACAAAAATGTGGTTTCTCCTCTTTTATTTGTTGTCTTTTGAATTTTTTTGTTTTGTTCTAAACACAATTCGAGCTGGAAATGAGATTTCAAAGTCCCTGTTGTCACCATGTCTGGTGCCGAAATAATTATGAAGATTTTTTTGCGGTGATCTTCACACGTTGTACAACACGCCATTTTCTTTTCGATTTAAAAAAAATAAACAAACAACCGCTGTTAAAAAAAGTCAAAATAGAACACCTTATTGTTAGTTTTGTATTTATATTTTTACTGACTTTGTTGGCATTCTTCAATTATCTGTGCTTCATCACAAATAACTGGGTAAACAGTTTCAAATCTTTCGTTTTTTTTATTTAATGTCTTAACAATGGATTTGATAGATAAATTCTTCTCGCCTATAAAAAAAACGGTTTCAATCATTTTAGACATGTTTATAGAATGTCTACTTTTGATTGTACCGTCTGCTTTTGCTAGATCAGAATTCTTTTTACTTATTATGTCATATATTTATTATGTATAAAAATCAGCGTAGTCGTTCCGATAGCCGTTCGAGTTACTTCACCGTAACGCTCACTGTTGTGTGTTTTATTTTTACGATTCGTGCAGTATTTCTGTCTGCAAGTCTCTTCGCATCTTCTTGTAGGTCTCTGTATGTTTGTTACAACTCCAAGCATGCTTCAACCTGCTAGTTTCTGCATAACTTTGTGAGGTGTTACAAGCCTGATCAGAGTGTTGCTTTGGTCGCCACACTTATCAAATTCATTAATTTATTTAAAACTTTAGCTTGAAAATATTTATTATTAATTAATAAATAAAAATTTTCGTAGCTATTTCAGAAACATTTCAAGACTAACAACTACAATACATAATTTGTTTGTTAAAATAAATTCGTTGACGGGATAAATGTTGAAATAAGTTTGTCTACCTTTGAACGCATAAAAGTTTAAGTTGGCAATCTTCAGTGGTCCGCGCAGATTTAGGTTGGCAACTGTAGAGAAGTGACCCACTGAAAGATTTCAGTTGGTATTCGTTTGACGTTTGCTCCGGTTGTCTTGATTTATGCATCTCTGCTTCCACGTGCATTTGTCAATATCGTTATTCTTCCTTTTTTGGTTATGTTACCCGTTATTCAAATAAAATGTTGCTGGATCTCATACAGGTGTACACTGCCATACACAAAATGCAATTTCCAAAAAGTAATAAATAAAAAGGTGAAACGTGGAAACAAAATGAGAAAAAAAAAACTAAACTCGTGGGAAACTTATTGAAAAGGCTAAAGAGAGAGAGAGATAAAGGGTATAAGTGTAGTCAAACAAAAGAGACTGTTTCAGATAAACAATGCCAAGTTGGAATTCAAGAACGAATTTCTCAAGTGCTTTGGTGTAAGTGCGCCATTTCTTGGAACTAATATTCGAAGATGTGCTAGAAAGATTTAAGCTCTCTCTCAAAAATGAAATATTGCTCTTGAGTGGAAAGGAAAGAGGGTGGAATAACCTGTCTCAAAGACGATCATGCCAAGCTATTCTTTCCCTGAAGACAACTCTCTCTGGCCATAGTTCTTATTCCCAAAATTAAACTTTTAAAGTTAAATGACACCCGAGGCGATAAAATACACTTTTTAAGCTTCAACAATTTACTAAACGATATTTTAATTTCTTGAAAGGCATTTAAGTCAGCAGTTGAGACTTTCCTCTGTGGAAATTTTTATTTGCAGCTTTCAAAAAATAAAAATTATTTCTTGTCGTTTAAAAATTTAATTTCTTTTTTTTAATATTTATTTTTAAATTCCATAAACCCACGCTTCCATGGCGCTTTGACCAAACTCTGTTCCTTGATAGATTTCATTTTCTTTTCTTCTGTCTTTATAACTGAACTTCCTTCATTCCCGGCAGACCGAAGAAAAATAATTCGGGTTTCACATCTTTTTGATGTCAGTCAAAGAATTCTTTATAGGCAGGCGGGTGGATTTTTATTACTTTGACCTGAACAACGGATGATATTGTATAGAATTTATACATCATATCAAATTTCGTTCTTTTTTTTCTCAAGAGGAGGAAGATGGAGGTGGTTGCTTTTTGTTTTATATAATTTAATTTTGTATTTGCCTGTAGAAATGGGGTTGTAGGAAACACGTTGAAAGTCCTTTCAAATGCGAATTATTCGTAGAAGGCAGTGGAATTTGAGTTAACCTACTTCTGTCTGCGGAGATTATTTAGACGAGGGCTTTCTGAAAAAGCTTTTTGATGTGTTCCTAATGCTAGTGTAGGTGTGCCAGGATTAACGCGAGATTTGAATTTGCCGCTGTTTTGCCGCTGTTTTACCGCAAATTGTTTACAACCCTAAGAAATAACAATCTGACAGTTTTTTTCTGGCGTTCATTTTGGGATACCTTATTCAATAAAGTTCAACACTTTTTTTTGTAATCTCCGGAAATGATTTTAATAAAAATGACTGAAATAAAATGACGAGCGTTTTTTAAATTTTTAGACAAGAGTATTAGAAACATAATTTATCCTTGAGAATCTGTGCTGTGAGCTAATAAATGAACTCGAAATGATAGATTTATCAATCGACAAGGCAGTGGAAGGTTTTTAAATTGATAAGACGCTCTAATGCCATTAAACTAGTCCATCTTTTCATCCCCAGCATCTTTCTAAATCAATAAAGCAAAAGTATTCACCTTTCTCTCAGATAATCTTATTATCCTTCAAAGTTTTTCTCTGGAAACTTTCTGTTATTCGACAGGAGGGAAAAATATTTTGCCCCCAAAAAGGAAACTTGTGTTGGTTTGTTTTGGGGTTTTCTCTCAACATAATTAAACATAATGATTTTCTCAGACTTTTCTTTTACTTAGATGATTGAGAAGTGACGGGACGTTAGTATTTTAAATGAAAATTGACTTATATCAGAAAGAGCGAGAGTGTGATGAGAAAACTTTTGAAATTAATGTTTTGTTTTGACGAGGTGAAGGTCAAACGCCATTTTTGAAATGTCTGAAAATTGAAACCACTTCAAAGGAAATGTGGGAGGGAAATTGAATGAAAACAGACCCAAAGTTGATAAAAACCAAAAAGGAAAGGAAGAAAGTCGAGTTTTGAAATCGCTAGTAATTATCACTGCTAATATTAGCATTGTTATTACGTTGGTTATTGCACCACTCAATTTTGGGTAGACTTTTCAGTTTATTTTGAAAGGTGCGGGCACCTTCGTTGCGACTTTATGACTTCAAAAATCTGTTAAGGTCAAAGCAAATAAGTGTGCATTACTTATGGAATGAGTTCTTCGTGAAATTTTAATAGCGTAGGAGCCAACAACTGTACTAACCAGCAAGATTTAGAAAAGAGGTTTTTCAAAGAGGGTAACTGTAATTAAAATTTGTAGGAAAGGAAAAGTTTTTTCAAAAGGCTTCTGGGTTCAAAGTTCAACGGTTCTCCTCACCTAATGAGAACGACACTTTTTTTACTGTGTCTGACGCTGATGCTGTATGATTCGAGGAAATTCATTTTCACTAACGAACTCTTGGTAGGTTTTATACAATTAAATGGCTGTCAACTGGGGGTGGAGGGCGAGAGTATCGATTGTTTGCACCATCCTGACCACAATTCATGGGAGAAAATTTTTTTTTGGTGATTATTATACTCTAATTCACCTCTGTACAGATTTTATTTTTAAAAAATCAAGTTTAGTGGCCATGGTTAGATCTACTACAAATGAAAGACACTTAAGAACCAGACAAACATCCGACAGACAGATGAACAATAGTTTCTTTCAAGGTGAACTAACAAAGTTCGGATAAAAATGAAAGTTTTTGTAGCTTAGACGCCGGTTTGTCCTTCAGCCCCCCTCCCCCAAATCGTTTTTTTTAGTTCTTCCAGAACTGTTTGTCTTGTGTGCTCAGGTGGGCATCAACTGAAGGATGAAGAAAATAATTCTAAATAAGGACACAACATGAGATCTCTGTTAGCAATAATAATAAAATATCTGTTTAAAAACAGCCATCTTGTTTTTCTTAATCCTAAACTGTATCCTTTTTTAAGAAAAGGAGACTTTTCTTCCTTCAATTTTTTTTTTAGGAAGAAAAAAATAATTTTTCTTTGTACGAGGTATGTTTTCCTCACAAAGTAAAGTAAAAAGAAAGAAAAAAAACAAAACAAAATTAACAACAAAAGAAAGTTTTATGATAAATATTATTATTACAAGATGCCTTTTTGAAAGAAGAAGAGAATAGAATACAAAAAAATGAAGGAGAAAAGAAAAATGGCGTATAAAACTTGGGAAAAATTTTCATTAGAAAAAAAAAGTTTTTCCCAGTGACTTTTGTTGTTGCTGGCGCCTGTCCACTCTCCTCGTCTTTAATTAATTTTGAGTAAAATTTGAAACGTTTTTCTTTTCTTCTACCCCTCCGCCCCCGCCACACAATCCAGTTTCCCAGCCTCCCATCTTTTACTATCTCCACCTTTTCATTCGCTTAAATTCTTGGCTTTGGATTATTTTTTCATTTTGTGGAAGCCATTTAATCAAACTTTTGATTTATGAACTTCATTTGAAAGTTGGACGCTGTTTCCTTGAAATAGATTTTCGACTTCTGAACAAGTTTCAGGAGCGTTTCTCTGGGAGTTTCCGTTTAAAACTTGAATCATAAGGTGGAAGTCAAGAGAAATATTAATAGTTTCAAGGTGAGGTCAGAAATTTATTGCCTCGAAATTTATTAGGCCCCGGTTTTTGTAGTGTAATTGATGATATCAAGACCTTCTTGGTGGTATTTAATAATATATAAAACGTAATTTATGTATGTATATATCGAATGTATTATAAGTTTATACGAAAAGCTTACGAATCGAACGCAATGATTCCAATAAATTCGTTGTAGTGATTATGATTAGTTTACAAGCATTTGATATCCGTCTGTCTGGAGTGTATGTCTTTAATTATCTTATTAACTGTATACAACAGAATATATTTCTTCTTTTTTTATTTAGGAGAAACTCTTGAGTATCCGTCCTTTTTTTGGGGGAGGAGGAGATTATGTCGGGTTTGCATCAACTAAAACTTCTGAGTAAACGCCCGAAGGGCTTAAAGAGAGGATCCGGGAGCGAATTACAAATCATCCGGGATCTTCTCAACTTGGTGACTTTACAAGTCAAAACAAGTCCCATCCCTCATGGCTTGGTCATCCACTAGCTAGAACCGCATTCTTCGAGGATACGAATCCCTCCGTCTATTCGTTTTATATATGATGCAAACACAAGGCTTCATTTCATAAATAATGCACACTTAGAATTCATTTCATTAATTTTGCACAAAATTATACGAAGTTTTAAGTTTTCTAGAACTTCATTCAATTTACGAAGAATGTGAGAGCGTGTAACAATCACACGAGCAAAGCCATTTTACAGTGAAGTTCGTTTTCCTGTTGTAATCAATTTGGGCGCTGTTGTGGTTCATTATTTATTAATTATGCTTATAAATGGGCAGACATAAGTTCACATATATTTTTGTTTTATTTACGTAGGTAAATACGTCAGTCTATACTTCTCGCTTCCGTTGTGGTTACATTTCAATTTAGTCGTTAATTCCCAAATAATTCAGCTGCCAGCTTTTTTATAAATAAGGAAAAACAATCGCAACAACAAGTTAGAACAGGAAATAACAGTTTATGTATTAAAGTATTTTTCGCCACCTAAACTCTATCCAATTTTATTTATTTATATTTTCCCCGACGTCATTTATATCCGGACGATGCTTAAAACTTTTTTTTTCTTTTTTTAATGTTAAATGTTTCAGAAAGGAAGAGGAGGCTGGGGGATTGTTTATTTTTTCAGAGTTTTTTTTTTGTTGCCTTTTTAAAAAAACATGAGCTTTGACGATGGTAACAATAAACCTTTTTGAAACTTTTCCTCTTTTTGCCTCGAGGCATTGCTGCCTTTTATCTAAAAAATTGAAATGCTTTGAGAATTTCTGTATTTCTCCCGGGCACGATTCACCATCTTGTTAACTAACTCTTTTAACTAAAGTATACATAACTATGTTTATGAGTTTCTGCTTCAATTTGCTGCGGTCAGACTACCACAAAAAAGATACTAATAACCGAGCCGAGTTCATTTTTCAAGTGATTTCTCCCATAAGACAACTGAATTAGGTGAAAGTTTCTGCACTACAGCGGACTGTAGTTCTCTAAAGTGATTTTGATAAACGGAATCTCAATCTGACGATCAGACACTCACTCAAGACACTCAGGGTGGTGGGACTGGTAGTGCAGTGAATTTCCGCAAAGTAAAATAAAGAAAAAGCTCAAGATCAAAGGAGTAGTGGAGAAGGTTGACGTAAAAGCTTTTCATTGATGGACGAAGATGAAAGGACTCGTGTAAATTTGACAACCAGCACTCACTTTGTACACCGCAGAACGTTTCGTCAAGCTTTTCTGTTTGTCCGCTTGCTTTTAGGAGAGCTCATAACTGCAGGCCTTATGAAATGAATAGAAGCCTGTAGTATATTTGTGCTGTTGTGTGTATATGTCATGATTCCCGTCGTTATAAAAATCCATTTTAGAGCGGTTTTACAAGTGGACATGTTCTTTTAGGAGGTGGGATAGTATAATTTTTAGTTAAGTATAATAAACAGCTAAACAATACTAAAAAATGTGCATTATTTATGAAATAAGAAGAACAACGCCAGAGAATCAACAAACGATAGGTAGGACAGCAGTTTCATTAAATAAATAAATCTCGGGATAGGAAACATTCCGCACATCAAAAGGTAGTGGAGTGGATGGACAGACAGACAGACAGATAGATAGCATTTCGTTTAGAGGACAAAGTAACAAAATCTATAAAACGAAATAAATTAGGAGACAACGGCGGGGGATGTGGCTGTGAAGATATATTCGTCTCGGTCTGTTTCAAAGCCAGAGATTTGTATATGTTCAGTGTCAATTGAAATTTATAGGTTGGCAACCGTGAATACTGATCAGGTGTTTCCGCCATTCCTCCCAACGTATTTTAATTCCAATGCGGAAACTCGAGTGGTTTATTCAATTTAAACGTTTTCTTTGCAAAATGTTTTTGAGGTTTTATAGCGAGTGCTCGTGTTAAAACAAAGTTTCTAAAACACTGTTTAAAGTTGTAGTTTCGCAAAATCCCTTTCACTTTTCTTCTTACTTAGAAACTTAGTCATTGATTAAAGTCTAGAATGAATGTTTGGAAAAACAGATTTCGGCCGATATTCCCACGCCAATTAGTATACAAAAAACATTTCCATCTGTAATAGTGCAACTTTAAGCCTAACAACCCACAAAACTGAAACATAGAGCTTATGGTGTGATATTAATCGCTCATGAAATTTATTTAAATTCCTTTTCCACCGTTTTTATAAAGATAATATGAAGTAATAAATAAATAAAATTTAAAGCCTCCGTTCCGCCAAAAGATAAGAATCACAAACCCAACATGAATTAGGTAGAACTGTAAAATCCGTTAGTATTTATAAATAACTGTGCATTATTTATGAAAAAAAGAATCCGAATTCATTTGAATAGATTTTATAGACACTCAATAAAAACTTAAAACAAGATAACACACATAACAAAAACTAAGTAAAGTTTTGCCAAAGAAAAAAAGGGCCATAAAAAAAGTGGTGCTGAATCAGCATAAAAAGAATCGAGGTTGGGAAATTTTAGATAAGACGATTAACGAGGGTTTCTTTTAGTTCTTCCATTGAGGGAAATATTAAAATTTTTCGAAATTAATAAAGGAAGAAACCAAAAAACCGAAGGAAAAAAGCCGGATTTCCTGTTATCCATGTAACGGAAGGAATTTTATTGTGAAAATCAAAACCCAGGTTTGGTTTTTGCACGATGAACTGTTAATCCTCTCTTCCTAAAATTTCCTATCCTTTCCAACCCCCGTAATTGGGGAGGATTTTCATTGGAAATTTTCAAGCAAACATGTTTTTAATCATCATAATGGATTACCAATCTCCCCGTGTTAAATAAATTCAATAAAATTATGTTACTGATTAGAATAATCATGTTTTAACGAGAATTTCAATTTTATTTGTTATTAGTCTCGAATCCCTGCGATTACATTCCAATTTCAAATCTTTATTTACTTATTTTTCGTGACTTACCTTTCGGTTTTACTTGAACGTAACTTGACTGTACTAGTGTTTAATATTTTGAAGCTTTAGTGTTAGTGTGAGTGTTAGATTGGGTGTTATGATGGCATAGGATTTGAGTAAGAAAAATCTTCACTCACTCCCTCAGATTTTCTCTTCTTTTACTGTTTCCCTTCTATCCTATTCTACCTTTCTCATCAATCTCTCTTCTTCTTATTACTATACTATATATCATCCCATCCTTTAGACTGCTCTTCCAGTCGCATCCTTTTGTCCTATTCCTGGGGTTGAGACACTGGTCTGCTCCCTGAATACCCATTTAAGCCAGATCAACTACAAAATGTCTCGATTAGAGGAAAATTAGGGGCAAAAAGGATTCTTGGTGGATATTAGGTTTCAACTAAATGGGGCTCCTGGGGACCCATATGTGTCTCTTCTACAAAACAATTAGTGCAGGTCCGGAATATTATTTATTGGCTAAAAATTATCTTTATATAATTATGACACCAAGCTTTATTTAAAGTATCATTAGTTAAGCCAACAGTATTTAGCAAAACAAAGCTCGAGAGTGTGCGTTTAACCCTAATTAATTATTTTGTTAAAAATATCTCAGAAAAGCTTTCTCTAAAGCAGAGATTTAAAAAATGGCTCGTGGAATAAATTTAAATTTTGTATGGTTTAAATTTGAATTTATTTGGATGATGAGTTTGTCGACCACTGGTCTAGAGCAGTGGTGCGCAAAATTTTCCCACTGCGACCCCTTGCAATAGAGAGAAAAATTTTGGCGACCCATTGAGGTAGATATTCATAAATACGATGTATAGTTCGCGCAGTTCTTTCGTTTCATCGAATAAAAATATCATCAAATCTGACACATATTAATTTTATTATACTTTTAAGAAAATACTATTTATACAACATTTATACAAGTTTATACAACATAAGGCATGCAGGCGTAATGCAATATATAAATTTGGCGACCCCTAGTTTGCGCACCTCTGGTTTAGAGGTTATGAGATGAATTCCATGTGTTCTGAGTATAATTATAAAATGGGTTCTCCGTGAAAGTGTGCAATATCCGACTAAAGTCGATACCTAACAGTCAGGCTGCTTGCAACCCAAGATCATAAGCGAAACATGTTGGGGCCTTAAATATGTATATCTTGGTAACTTGAAGTGACGTTCAAATCTTTTTTGTTTTATTTTTACGATTTACAAAAATAGTAAATTGCTCTCAAAATTCTGTGGTGGTTCATTTTCGGGTTGAAAAACTGAGTATTTGAGTAAACTGATACTCTCGTTAAAAGAGCCTTTTCCCATTTTGAAATTTTAGAAATCAATTCCGCGTTTTCGCTAAACTGGCACAAATTCAAAATGAAACAATTCGAAATTAACGTAAATACGAGTTGAAAACATTCCGGAAATTCGTTAAAACATTTAAAATAGACTCATATTCTCGTTTTATTGATTTTATTTATTAATAATTAACAATGTTTATTTAATTTTACACTTTTTAATCGTTTTTGCTCCCTGATAATGGTATTCACGATGCAAATTACAATACTCCTAAATCAGATGTATTCAGAGAAGGCGGTGAAGTGGAACGAATTAAGGGAGCTTTGAGTGTACCTACTCCAGTCGACGAAGGCTGTCTGGGTGAGAGCTTTCTTAAAAGTTTTTACGTGTTTCCTTTGAAACTAAAATGACGTGAATTCCAGTTCGTTTTTCATAAAACGTGCACAAATTCATTTCATAAATATTACACGCTGTCTTTAGGGATATATCTTACATATAATACAAAATGTAATGAGTAGTAAAAGTTTTTCCCCCCCATCTACGTACAATGGAGGTTTGAATGTTAACAAGTACCAACTTAAAATTTTTTTCTTGTGCCACGTCATCGCGAAAGTTAACGGATTTTGTTTTTAGAGTTACTAGTGCAAACGTAATTCATTTCTTTTTGTCTGCGATTTGAGTTGACAAGTTGGAAACAAAACTTCAGCGAAATAGTTATCATTTCCAACGCGCCTTCAAAAATTAAAGATGAATAAGACTCACTCAAAACAAAAAGGAAAAAAAAAATTCAAAAGACATTGGAGAAGTTGGTGGAGTCGTATTAAAAAATTTTTCTCATAAATAATAAACATAAAGTTGGTTTTAATAATTTTTATTGTCGGAATATCTTTTGTAATATAAAACGAAAAAGGTTCTTCAATAATTCTTTTGTTCTTTAAATGGAAGGCGAGGTAACGCAGGTGTTCTCCTCGCGGAACATATTGGAAATGTTAATTCTTGAGCCCAAAGTCATGTTCTTCTTCTCTATTTTTCTTACGGGAAGCAAAGTTAGGAGGAGGGCAGAAGAATGTTTGTTTTTGATAATAAACGTAAATTGCATTTTGGCGACCGAAGCGTCGTTAAAGTTTCGCAATATCAACTTTATCGTATGTATGTAATAAAAAAATGTAAATAGTTGGGAGAGAGAGAGTCTTTTGATCTTTACCAGGTTACTTCATTATGTTGTTATGTTTTCTCTTCTTTTTGGTGGGTTTCCAACAACTTTATTGATAAAGCAACATGTCTCCCGTGACTTTTTAAAGCTAAGCTTTTTTATTATGCGCTTTCATCGAGAATTTCGATGGATGAAACTAGAGACTATGAATGGTTCTTATAATGTACTGTTTTTGTTTTTCCCCCCATCTACGTAGGTTTGAATGTTAACAAGTACCAACTTAAAATTTTTTCTTGTGCCACGTCATCGCGAAAGTTAACGGATTTTGTTTTTAGGGTTACTAGTGCAAACGTAATTCATTTCTTTTTGTCTAAGTAAATATTTTCGTTTCATCCTGTTAGACTTTTTGATTGCTTTGGTCAGTCTGAATCATTCTTTAGTTTTCAGAGCTTTTTTCATGTCAACACTTCAAATTCTGTTTTAATTTAATATTTATTTCCGTTCTTTTACTTAATAGTGGACATTAAGCCGCCATTTTCGAATGTGGTTGCCTTACATGTTTTCCTTCGGCCAAAAAGGGGAAAAGGAAAAAAGTTTCTTATTATTTTCTGAAAAGCAATAAAACCCAAAAGATTGCTTTTCAGTTAAAAAGTTTTCACCTTTCCTTGCTAAAAACACGAAAGAAGCTTTTGAAATGCTCAAAGATTTTAAGCTCATTAAGGACAAATAAGCTGGAAGAAGTGCTCTTTCGCTTTTCACGGAGGTAATTATTTCATAAAAATTTAACATTTTAACAAATATTTGACCAGCACTAGATTGTTTACCAAAAATTTCATTCGTGGAACGGTCTCTCCATTAAAAACGAAAGGTTTGGCAGGTTGCTTTACACTTTGTTAATTTTTCTTTTATCACCAATATCATCTCAGTTTTGTTTATAAATTTCATTTTTCGTTTTATACCTAAAGACGTAAACTCCATTTTTTTTGTTTTGTGTTCAATTCTTGCTAAGCACCCTTAGTTTGTGTATTTGTTTCCTCTTTTTATTAGGGAATGTTAGTGATGATCATAATTTTTTCCTTCCTTTTGGTTGTATGCCATAGTTGGTCTCATGGCTTTAGTGAGTGATTAAGATCATAAAACTGTTACTTGAACTATTTCATTTCTTCAGTATCTTACTGTGATCTAGCATCTAGCGAAAGTAGTTCAGAGTGTAGTGAATAATGTGGGGGTCAGCCTCGCTTAAAAATGTTTGAAAAATTTTTTAAAAGACTGAGAAAAAGGGAAAACAAATGATTAAAATTGATTGGAAGGAGCAAAGGTTATCACAAAACATTCATTTTCAATTATGAGGAGAAAATTTCATTTTGAAAAACTTTTGGGATGACTTGTTGAATATTGCTGAAAAGTTTTTAAATGTTATTAAATTTCTGTAAAAGTTTATAAACTAAATTTACCCATTGACATACTTGACTGCCAATTTCACGAACTTCAAAACGAATTCTGACTTTAGTTGATAAAAATGAAAAGTTTCATTTTAAAAATTATTTTTTGTGTCACTATCTTTGAATAACGTTTACGTCGGTAGTGACAAACTCATTAACCACGGAGACCGAATAATATAACTAATAACCCTCACGATGGTCAGATTATATTTATAATATTCTTCAAGTTAAAAGTTTTAAGTGGACATTTAAGGCCGTGGAGAGAATAGTCACAATATATTTATCACTTATGAATTTGAATTCTCAAACAAGTGTGCATTATTTATGAAATGTGTTTTGCATGACGTCCGGAGGTCTGATGTAAATTTTTCGTCTCGGTGGCGGTGGACCTGACTCTCGTGCTGCCTGACCACCAATATTTTAAATTCACAACATATGAACTTTAGTGGTAATCGTCCACATGTGTGAAAATAAGATCGCCAGCGACGCATGCGCAGTAATTTCCGAATGTGACGTCACCGGCGCTCAGCCAATAGTGTTTGTGAATATTGCATGGCACCACAGTTGGGTCAGACGTCTTAGTGTTAATTACATAAAAAATTAAATTTCCACCCAAATGTGCATCATTTATGAAATAATGTCTTCTTAATTATGTAATTATGTAGGCCAATATCTTGACCTGCCCTAAGTCTTGGTAAATTATTGTTCTGTAGCAAAAAAGTCATCTTTCGGTTCGTAAATTTGGCTCCCCTGGTTTCCATAAGAAAGAAAGAAATTTCTTAAAGTTACTTTTGTTCTTTTTACAAATCCTTTGGAATAAAAAAATGAAGGAAGCACGATTCTTGATAGGGAGGTGATAGGATTATTAGATCGAAGAAAACGCTGAGAGAAGTTCAAAATTGGTCGTGAATAAAATGAACGTCAAAAGCAGAAACAATTGAAAAGGGAATTATTTTTGGGTTTCGGATCCTCTTCTCTCTTCTTCCTCCTCCTCCTCTTCCTTTCCCGTTTTCCGAACTCACTTCAAAACTATGTAATTTTCTAGTTCAAAAGTTTTCTATTTGAATTTTTTTTTTGTTTTACAAAAGCTTTGACAGCGTTTCAATGAAAAATTATCACAATGAGGAGAAAGAGGAAGGAGAATAAATTTGAAGGATTTGACAGCCACAGACACAAGTTTCGATGAAATTTTTTGTTGCAGAAAGAAGTTAGAATTGTTAAGTAGAAGGAGTTATTGCTTTTTGTAGCAACGTGTTGTGAATTCTGGGTTGCGGCCTGTATAGCACAAACTTAATCCCACATATCTGGGGAAACTTTTATTGTCCTCTCACGGAGGCCATCAAGGGAAACTTTGATATTTTCTCCAACCGCTTCAGCTTTCATTTCGGTTAATTGCTTCGTATCTGGAGTAATTGAAACAGATTTTCGTGTTGTCTTAATAAAAAGTATTAACAACAAAAAATTGATTGTGATTTTAATGCCATCTGGTGTTTATGTGTCTAATTAAAACTTCCCTTCTGTATGAAGTCTATGTAACCCTCTTACAGCAAATATTTACAAACAACCAGAATTCGATTTTTCATTGCCGCACTACAACCTCGTAATTTGAATACTACATTTGGCATTTTAGATCAGTGACGGCCTGCGAGCCAACTCCGGCCCTGGAAACTATTTAATCCGGCCCGCCGAGGGTTTATCGAGCACTAATACATGGCCCACTACAATTACGTTTTGGCGGTCGAGAAGTTTAAAGTACAGAAGAAGCTAAACTTCTACTTTAGTATTCCATGTGCAGCCCACAAAAAATTTTAAATTGGCCCATTGATTAAAAAGACTGCCCACCCCTGCTTTAGATCTTAAATGTTAATATAGCTGATAACATTCACGATGGTCAGGTCACATTTATAGTATTCTTCAAGTTAAAAGTTTTAAGTAAAATTTAGGACTGTGGAGAGCATAATCACAACACATTTATCACTTTGAATTTGAATCTTCAAACAAGTGTGCAGTATTTATGAAATGTGCTTTGCATGAAATTAGTATGTTTTTTGCATGTATTATCAAACTAATACTTTACCATTGCCAGAGGTAAACGTTTATACTATATATTGGGAACTTAAACATGCTGTTGGTTGTTTAGAGAGAAGAATAATTCCTTTCAAAAATAATGCACACTTTCGTGGAATATTCATTACATAAGGACATCGAAGGGAATAATAATGAATGAAGTCGATGCAGTTATGTTTTTATTTATATAATATTATAAAAAGAAGTTTGATAGTATTTTTAGTAAAATTCATCTAATTATTAACAGGAAGAAGATCTTTTTCTGGGGAAACCAAACTGAAGCTTTTGAAACATAACTACCATTTTGGTTGATTTTGACCCTCAGCCTAAAACACTACCGAAGTGTGAAACTAAAGATAAATGAGACAATAAATATTAATTAATAAATTAGTCAAGCAGAATGATTTCCTCGACACTTAACCTATCACACGGGTACGGAATTTTCATTTTTGGAGTTAGCTACTACCCTTGACTAGAGATTATAGTAAAAGGAGAGGGCTTAGAGAACTACCTTCATACCCAATCCTAAACCAAATAGATAGAGACAATGAAAATGTGGTAGAAAACCAAAACAAGGGAAAAATTAAAACGTATAAAACTGTGTTGGTTGTAGGTGTTTTCAAATGAGACAGCAGGAGCCGAGTTCGCAGACGATGAAAATAAAGAAATAATAAAAGCTCGCCAATTAGAATGTTTCGCTCTTCTCAATTCGACGAGCGCTCCGAGTGTTCAAGGTAGGCAAAAAGAAAGAAAAATTAAATTACAACTGTTTTTCAAAGTTTAATTAATTTTCCTCACAAGAAAAACTCCATCTAAACTTTTCACGAGGCGGGAAGTGGAGAGAGAGAAACGAATGTAAAATCACTCGTATCGCGGGCCATAAATGCGATTTTTCGGTTTTCCCTCCCACCTCCGAAAAGCTTTTAAAGCTCCGACTAAAAACAACTCGAAAGTAATAAAAGTATTTTATTTTCATACTCAAAAATTTTACACTCGCATGAGAATAATATAAAAATATCGAAATTTTTGTTTTTAACTCTTTTTGCTACAAATCACTTCTTTAATACAGTCATTAAAAACGATAAAACTCGTTTACCTAAAAGCTGGACATTTTTTTTCTGGTGACACGAATAGTTTGATGTGTTTTTGTAGCATTCGAATGATTTATGTCAGGGAACAATTATTTCCGGTCATTCCAGTCATGAAATGATTGATTGAATTAATTAAAGAATGTAAAAGTTCAAAATGATATTCGTACATGTTTGATTGCGTATGTCTAGGTAATGTGCACATTAATCGACTCATCTTTGATTCTTTGCCATAAATGTGGGTGTTGAAGTTCTTAGACACGTTACTGCTTTTATTTTAAGTTTAGTAAGATTTTAATAGATAATTTGCAGATTAACTGAGTGATTTGAGAATATAAAAAAAAGTTTGAATGACCCTAGTTAAACAGCTCTAATGCAAAAGGGTCTCGGATTTAAAATTGAGAGATGAGTGTTATGACAAGATGACTGTTCTAAAACCATGAACATACTGTTATTGAAACTTGAGGTTCCCAAATTTTTATTGTTCTACCGCCCTTGTTCTAGATAAATTGTATATTAGCGCCCCCTGGAATTTTTTTATAAATTTTAATAACAATTAAGAGAAAGTATGTAGATATTTGTATATACATGTATATGTAGTAGATTTATGACCTTGGTACTCAAACTGCGGCCCACCAAGCTCTACTGAGCGTCCCAGTGGCCCACCGACTTAGTGAAAATTTGTGGGAGGTCGATTGCTCATTGTTAAGTCTGAACTATAGTGCCTGACCAGTACGAAAATGTTTGGGCCTGTGCTCAGAAACTGCTAATATTGCTTGTCCCAACATGTCTTTATGAGGCGATATACAGAAAATACATACAGAAACAGACTGACAGATGTACATACAGACGATGCCCTGAGGGTGAACTGTATGCGTGGAAAGCCGGACTTGTAAAATCTTTTTTTGTTAAGTTTTGTAGTCCAGTTGCAATGGTCGCAATGAAAATTTGGCCCGGGAAGGAAAGAGCTTGAGTACCGAGGCTTTAAAGGATACAGTTGGGAGTTCGGTCAGTATAAGAGAATCAAGTAGAAAACAAAATTAGAAGAACTGTAAAAGAAAATAGTAAATAGAGTAAATGGGAGTGAAAAGAGGAGTATGGGGTGATAGATAGAAAGAAGAATAGAAAGGATGGAATACATACAGAAACAGCCTGACAGATGTACATACAGACGATGCTTTGAGAGTGGACTGTACGCGTCGAAAGCCAAACTTGTAAAAGCTACTTAGTAAGTCGTGTGATCCAGTCACAATGGAAATTCGGCCCGGAAAAAGCTTGAGTACCAAGACTTGATAGTCTCACCGTCCAGATATGGAAGCCTAGACAACAGAGTAGAATACCTGAATCAATTTTTCCAAATCTTCTCTTCTTTATTTTATACTATTACCGCCCCCCTAAATCGCTGACGCGCCCAATTTGAGAGCCACTTATTTAAACAATCTTTTAAACTTTAACGACAGGAGAGCTGTTAATGTATTTATTGCCTAGATAAAAATTTCAGTAAAATTATTGAGTCCAAGTTGTAACAGGGCGAATGAATTAATCATCAGACTAGCTAGGTAATGTGGACATAACCGAGCTTCGAGTTATAGCCAACACAAAGACAATAGAAATAGAAATTAAAATAGGCCCCCACTAAAATACTAACCTTACAATACTAACATAACTATTAAGCTAGAATTCAATTGCAAATTGAGGAGATCAGAAAGTATTGTTCGCTATTCTACTCCACAGAAAATCAGATTGAACCTCCTTGCTTTCTGGTCAGACTTTAGTTTTATCTTATTTTCTAAAAAGGAAGATGCGCGATAAACTCCCAAAGGATCAAAGCAGTACTTTAGTCGTTTGGGTTAAAAACTAAAGAAATCAGGAGACAGTATTGGTGGTCGAATGTTGTCACTAACATGAATAAAAATTTTCGGCCCAAGAATAGTTTAAATAAAGCTTTTGCTTAATATTGTGTGACTGAAATTGTTTTCGACGTAAAAATATTAGAAGATCGTATAATGGGGTAATGAAAGAAAGGCAGCCATACTTTTATGAGTTATAAAAGTAATCAGTGGCGGATCTTGATTTCCGTTATTGTTTTTCCTTGGCCTTGGATGTGTATCCCCACGGCTATGGTTCATGTAATTTTAAAGGATGCAAAGTAACACTTTCTCATGAATCCTTACGTTCCGAAATTACAAGAATGACAAATATACTGTGGGGAAAGCACTTAGAGAAATCAAAAAACCGTTTTTTATGTCTTGATACCGCTGGATAAATGGCCAGTATAAGTGTATGTGAGAGAGCTCGGGGGACGGGGGTGGGGTGGGGTGAAGGGAAGACGAGGAGATGGAAAGTTAGGCGCAGTGTCCGTGACGAACGGATATTGCTAGATTTTATGGAGGCGTTCTTCTCTCCCTCTATAAATTTGCTCCCGCAGGTTTTGTTTTATTGTTGGCCCTCTGGTTTTATCGGCTCCGTTAAAATTTTCTTCTTGGAGGTGTCAAGGTTCTTTCTTTCTATAGAAGAAACGATGTAGAAGGGGTGGGTTGGGGGTGATTTCTTACCTAAAGACTTAAAACCAATTTTTCCTTTTCTTGAATAAAACTGACGTGACTTTTTCTTTGTGAATTTAATTTTATTTATGAGATATCAACTGTCAGCTAAATTTTTCCTCCATCACTTTTTATTGTATTATAAAAAGAAATTTTTTTCCTTATTTCTCCTCTCTTTATTAATTGTTTTGTCGGTTTTTGAGTTTAAAATGAAAATTCGGAGCGATTTATGTAGGTAGGATATTGAAGAATAAAAAAAGAAGGAGAACCTGAAGGACTAAGTACTTAACACCATTACTCGCTTGGTTCGTGATCCAGTTTTAAACTCCACATCTTGTCAAAAATAGGTGCCATATTGTTTGTTTCTAAATTGAATTTGAAATAATTTAATGTCAAATAGGCCTATTTTGAAAATTACAATCACATCTTTTTTTACGCGATCGATTAGACGCATAACACTAAGATGAGTGTTACGGATTGCCGTGGATTAAACACCGACAAAGCCAAATGAAGGATGAGTTCCAGTTCGAATTAATGATAGTCTTTTAGTACCTTTAACTTATTTATATTTTTGTTTACTAATATTTACAAAACTGGTCATTAACGCTTTGAATAACGGACACCTTGAAAAAAACTATGAACATGTGGTCGATAACTATGACTTTACCTACCATACTGCCATTTTAACCGCGTGGACTGACGGAAAAAACCTAAGATTGACCCATACAAAAACGAACTATGGGTGCAACAACTCTGCTAGTATTCGTTATTTCGGTCACTCTTTCGCCCTGTTGGATCCTGAGGTCAGGATACCAACCTCAGGCGCGATTGCACCTGATAACTATACATTTTTCCCCTTTCAATTCGGAACAATGAGTTTTAAGAATTTCGCGGCTGTTATTATTATTGTGGGGTAACTGTCAAATTTTGGCAATTGGAAACCAACCGTTCAAGCACTGATGATTAAGACAATATACAAAGTATAAATAACCAAGAAAAGCGATGAAAAGACTTTGTTCATGTTGATTTGGCAAGGATACGGTGTTTTGCTTATTAATTATGGAGGAAGAAAAGATTTTATTCAAATACGAACCTTTTTATACTCATTAAACCGCTAAAAACATATCGCGTAAAACAAGACCCGATATTATTTGTAATAAAAATGTACCTAAGCCGCCAAAACATGACGAATAAAACAAAAACAAAATGCGGCGCATGACAACAGAAAAGCTTAGAATGATCTCGAATCATCGAGAACTCTTTCCGTATTAAGCTTATGGCAAGAGAAGCTTCTATAAAGTTCGAGAGAGTTCTAGTACGCAGTTTTTCAATGTCGGCGTGAAACACATTTATGTGACACACAGTATTTCTAAATAAACGAATTTTTAGTGTAGATAGAGTTTTAATCATCTCTTATCTCACATTATTATTAGTGCTTAATGTAATAATAAATCCGCATAATTTGAAACAGCGATTTCATCAGTATGCAAAAAAAGTTGTCCAACCACTACTAAACCAGTCAGTCTTACTCAGGTTCGGACGTGCTCCAAAGTAAGCCTAATCACGGTAAAGTTAAGCCGTTTGTGTATTGTGCGTGTTAGTTTATTCATAGTGAGTGAATTAGTGCCAACATGAAACAATTGAAAGTTATCCTGATAATATCCAGCTTCTGGACAGTCTGACTCACGCCAAAAAGTCAGTAAAGGAAGCCATTGCCAAACACATCAAATTAATAACTGACAATGAGGTGAGAGTGGCAGTGAATGCTCTTGAAAAGGTGACCAAAATTACCGACAAATCAATGGCGGACATCACCAAAAAGGCATGGTACGAACTGGTAGAAGACAAAAAAACGCCTATGTCCTTTGCTGACATGGTGAAAAAGAAAAAAGGACAAGACAGGGATGGACCACGCCAATATCCGGTTCATAGGAAAATGATAGTGAAAATTCGAAGATCGCCAAAATTTGGCGACTCCCAACAATCTTCAATCGATCACCACAGGTGTCGCTACCCCTAGTTTGCAAAATTTGGCGACTCCCAACAATCTTCAATCGATCACCACAGGTGTCGCTACCCCTAGTTTGCACACCTCTACTCTAGACTTGTGATATTCAAAACAGTGGCACTAGAAAAGCTCGACACCCAATCTCAACCTAGTCTGAGAATTAGTTCCCACATCTTTCCACTTCCGCCTCGCTCTCTTATTTGTTTTTACTACTCTGGTTTTTATTTTAACCTATAATTAAGGTTCACTTATTTAACTGACAAAATAAAAAAGGAGACAAAGAGGAATGGGTCCCCCAAAAAAAGATTCTGGTGTTTTAATGAAAAATTAGAGAGAAGAAGATGAAGAGGAAGACGAGCAACATTCATCGGAAGCATGAGTGGGAGCTTTAATTAGAGCCCTGAATAGAGGTTACTGTTCCTTTGAAATCCAAAAGATGGATTCCGGTGAAAAGGGTCACAAGACTCATCTAAGAAGTCTCTGAAACACAAGAACGCTTTCAGGGAGGAAAAGCTCCCCGGTTTACCGAAAACGATAGATTTAGCTTTGAATCAGGTTTTGTAAAAAAAAGGGAAAATAAAAAATCTCTTGTCCCCGCGGGAAATTAAATAAAAAATTAAACCTAATTAAAGCCATTTAAATTTATGAAAGGTTTACTTAGGAGGAGGAAGAGGGGGCGGGGAAAAGTGATAACGATAAAGGTAATAGCATTTTAATAAAATTAAAAGTGACGTGACTGGAACAAAAAAGCTCATTCTGGCTCTGATTTATGTCCATCCCCCGGAAAAAAAACCAAAAGTCGAGGGTTAAATGTATTTCCTTAAGTACGCGAAACTTTTTTAATTTTTGGAGGAGGAGGAGGTGAAAATTTATCTTTATAAGCTCCATTGTCCAAGAAATAATTTTTTAAAAGCTTCGTATGATTTGGTCAGGAAATTTTTCGAGCTGGCTTTCAGCCAATTTTTTTCCATTTTCGCCTTACAACGTTTCCACTTTTTCTGATTTTGGATCGAGCCTTTCGTGAGCTTTATCAGAACGTAATTTATCCTCAGTTAAATGAACCTTTGAGATTTTCGTCTCTGGCCGTGTGAGAATGTTACACTGCAAATTTAAATGTCCGCAAGTCTAAACGTGTAAAAAAGGATGCGTGTGTGTGGGTGTTGTTGTTGTTGTTTGTACGTGCCAGCATGATTCGAAAATGCTGGGTTTAACCAAATTAGACACCCATATGTTAATTGCAATTAGGGGATGAACACTGTTTACATCTCGAGTGTTTCCCATCCGTAGTTACTTCCTAATTAAATAGTCTAATTGCAATTAATTGTCATTTACTCTTCTACGAAATGGTGTCAGCCATGTTGGTTTGAAAAAAAAAATTTGTGTCCTCTTAGATTTCATAAAATATTCGGGAGGGTTGGTGTAGGAATTATTTGTTTGCCCCTGCTAGCTACTACCTATCTCTAAGTACGAGGCATCTTGTAGTTGTGAGGAGGAACAGACCAACGTCTTAGTCCCAGGAGCGGATTTTGCGTGAATTTGGGTTTGAAATTAGTGGGAGAGGTAGAGAAAGTTGGTAGGAAGTGAGGAAAGGTGTCTGGGTGGTGGGTGAGGAAGGTTGTAGGATGAAGAAGAAAGAAGGAATTAAGATAGAACTACGAGAATCTTGTTAGTGAGTCCGTAGCATTTAAGGTTGCACACAGGTACAGTGAGTTTGTATTACTTATGACATCAGCTTTCCCCAAATTTGTGCATTATTTATGAAATGCATTATTTTCAATTACAAGGGAACCATAAATCATGAAAGTTACCACTCTTATGACACATGTTCAATATTTTGAAAATCAGTACCCTAACGAAAGTGTGCAATTTTTATGAAATGAGTTCTTGCTAAAATTGTTCATTGATTCAAACCTATCTCGTATAAACCTCAGCGATATTTAGGAAATAAATGAGAGGAAGACCTTACAGTCTTGAGTATGTACAGTGCTATACAACAGTATCACCGTTTATAGAAGCCACTCAGAACATCATCATGAAACAATTATAAAAATTATTAAAGAGGAAAATGACGTAAATTTGATAAGAATACCACGTACATAAATTAGAGGATTATTACTTATGGAAGTGATTTATTTATTTATTAAAATAGGTTTTGGTTTGAAGCGACTTTGACAGGATATCAGACTGTCGTCTCTCACTTATCCCTCTCTGAAGAGAAATTTTCTTTTAGTTGACTCCAAGACAGTTTTATTGGTACTTTAACGTTCCGTTTTAATTTCCTGTTTTTATTAAACACATTAAAGGTCGTTGAAACGAGAAATTGTTGATGATCGGAAACACGGTCGACATAACATTAAAAATTTTCTTTTTCCTTCCTTGTTTCCCTTTCCTGCTTTCCCATCAATTTGTAAATATTCACCGAAAATGTTCCATCTGGCCTTGAACAACTTTATTTTAAATTGTATATATATATAATTTATATTTTTATAACTTTAAATTTATTTTATCTGTGATTTTTTGAATGGAAACCTAGAAAACTAAACGTTTGGAGGAAAGTGTTCAAAGTTTCCTCGCTTATGAATCACTTTCCTAATTATTTCTTCGGGTGGAAATTCCTCATGTAATTTGTGTTCTGTCAGCACCAGCTAAAGTTCTTCGTAAATTTTCATTGTTGACTTTTAAACTTGCGATGGACTTGCGATGGAGTCTTGCGAGTTCTTCCATGTTAGCCGTTTTTGGCCTTGAAACTGCAATTCCTAAACTGGGTGAGGTTTTATACAGTCGATCGTCATGAAGTTGGGTGATAGATGATAAAACGTGTCATACAGGTTGGAGACAATGGGTGCTTTATAGTTTGTATAGATTCAGTATTTATGAAAATGATCTTCAGTACTTCAGTTCAAATATGTTTCTCATCTGTATTTGAGCATTATAACAACCAAATCCCTATCAGAAAATTTGGTATTTGTGCATTAAATTCCAACAAAAAATTTTTTGAAACCTAAATTATTCATGCTGAAAATTAGAAAATTTTTACGGATTTAGAATTCTACATTCTGCTGTAAATTTATTCAAGTTTCTGAATCATAATATAACAAAACCGTGTTATCAGGAAGAGGAGAGGAGGGTTACCTGCATTTCTGCTGATTTAGTTAACTTTGAAATAAACCTCTTAAAATTAATAACAAATCATCTTCGATGGTTAACTTATATCAACATCAGTTTTCCTAAAATTCCGCTAACATTCTCATTTGTTTTGTTCTTATTTCTCGTTTCAAAATCCGACGCTACAATTTCTTCAGATTATCCAACAGTAGTAATGAAACTCGCAAATGACAAAACGCTCATTTTACATTTCTTTTAAATTTATTTCAAATCCGGAATCACATTTAGCTTTAGTAACTACGAGTCTGTTTATGGTAAACTACCGTTCTGTTCAAGTGGCTGACCATTATTAGAGGAGAGCCATTTAAATAAAAGGTTATTTGTGTACCTTTTAGAGTGTCCACTGTTCTGTTATATTGCAAATAGAGTCGGTTTCAATGGAGCATTTAGCCGAACAATATTTACGGTTGAAAAAACATTAAAATACTTTGGAGTAAAGAATAATCGTTGACATGATCAAAAGTTTGGCCCAAAGTCGAATTTCTTTAGGTAACGAAGATCTTTTTAAGATAAAATCCTTTAAAACGTCAACTATTATACAAAGTTGTTGAGCTTAAACTTTTCTCGTTAGAGTCCGATCCGAGGACAAATTACATTAATTTCCTCCTTTATGGAATCCAAAACCATCATCCTCACAGCCTGTTGACGTTTTCATTTTATCATCGATACAACTTTACCTTGTGAATATTAATTCTTTTTTTCTGCGATTAAAACAGATAATGATTCATCAATTTTTTGGGTTCACTATTGTTTATTTATTTTATATTATATATATACTAAATTATATTCTTAAAATTGAAAAGACAACAAATTGACATGTAGTAATATTATTAAAAAATAGGCGTATTCGTTCTGTTACATGTCACACTACCACTATTTATTTAACAACAGGTTAATAGTAATATTATTACATATACTTAAGATTCATAACACTTGACAGAAAGACTTAAAAGTTCTTTTCAGCCATTTCTTCCAGTGTTTTAACCTTTTGACTTTTCTATCTCTATTGCCAAAAAACTGCCATCATCTCTTTGAACTAAAATTCTTGAGTGGAGTGTTTATTTATTTTTGGTGTGAGGGAAAAAATTGACAAATAAAAATTGATTAGGAAAAATTTCTGGTTATCTTAGGTCTTCAAATCAAAGTTTCATTAAAACACCTGAAGATGGCGGTTAAGTAAGTTGGTAACAAAGCTATTAGAAACACTCATTCGCTAGTACCACGACTTTGATAGGTGCTTCATTTAGGTTGGTATCACTGTTTTCTACTCTGTGATTTCATTAACGATCTTTTAGATTGAAAATTTGCAAACGTTAATTATCTCAACGCATCCAAGATAAACTCACTACACAAAGTATGGCTTATACAGAAGGACAATCATGAACACGGTAGGAATTTATTCAATCCAACTGAAAAACATTAGAGAGACGTAGAAGAGAGAAAAGTAAAAATGTCGACGCATTCATTAGGATTCCTTATCGTTATACCGATACGAGAAAATCATTTTGGGGGAAAAAAATAAATAAATTTGATCATTTCTAAAAGATGGTTTTGAACAAAACGATATCAAAAAAAACGAAAATGTGTTTCTGATAATTTCAGTTTTTCGTTGAGACAACTTTCAAATCTAAATTCAATGAGGTTTCGAAGTATAAAATGACACCATATTAGAAGAAAAGGAACGAATTGAGTGGGAGACATGGAGGGGCATGGGGTGGGGGTCTTTCGAAAATCCACATTTTCGGCTTTCAAGCGCACGATTCTATTAAACTTCTTGCTATGATGGGTGAGAGAAAAAAGAAGAAAGGAGTTCATTTGGTTTTTTGTGTATTTTAGAAGGTTAAAATAGCTGAAGGCGTTGTTTTAATCTTTTATTTTTTTCCTTTCTCTGGATCTCGATGCTTTCTGGATTTCTCCCTTGGTTCTATTTTCGACTCCAATCAAATCCTGTAAAAGCTCACTTAAGACTTAAGGAAAAAAATTCCGAGGAGAAAAAAAATACTTGACAGAGCCTGCTTAATGTTATTAGGGGTTATTTTTTGAGAATGGAAGAAATTTTGCACAGTTACTGTTACTGTGCCAGATGTTTCTTCTCCTCTTGTCTTCCCTCTGATTGAAGCTTTTAAGACCTGACCCTTTTATATTGAAATGATGATTTTCTTTTTACATCAACTTTCTAACTGTTGGCTTATTTCTAAAGCAGTCACAAAGCTTTTTACTTTTTTTTTGTTTCTTTAAATCCTCACAAATATATTTTCCCTTATTCACACTTTTACAATATTGTTCGACTGAACATTTTAATCCAGAATTCAATTCACACTCTCATCAAAAATTTATCTCTAAAGTATTGTAGTAGTTCATCTTAAAATTAATGAACACATTTGAAAGATCCCATTTCCTAAATAACACCCAGTTTCGCCAACCATACTTAGGTAAGGCGCTGTAAGGGTTTCCAGTTTTTGTTCTTGTCGTTCCCTTTTCTCCATTTCAAGATTATCCGTCACACTCTTAACACCTTTTGGGAAAGAAAAGCTGAGAACTCGTTTCTGCTCCACTTAATTTCACATCAAAGCGAAGACTTCTCTCCGTTTCAAGGGTCAATTCATTTCCGAGTATTTGAACACAAAAGTTTTGAAAAGTTTCAAGACGTGTTGAGAAGGTAAATAATAGAGATAATTAAAATTTAATTTACTGCATACAAATGATAGATAACTGAAAATTTAAATTAAGGCAAGACTTCGGGAGGAAGTCATTGGAAAAAGATAAACATATAATGCTGAAGTTAACGTGGAAAATGAGAAGACAAGAGAGAGGAGGAAATGTGAGAAATTCAAATTTTAGGAGATGGCGACAAATAAACGTCACAAAGTTGTTTCCTCTTTAATGCCGAAGACGCATTTTCCGGGTGTCCAAACCTCGTTTTGCATCGAATTTACGCAAAATTGTTAAAAGAATAGGGAAAGTCAGACTTCATTTTATTTTTTTAGCTGATTTAAAAGAATTTTAAGTATTACGCTAAAATGACGGCCACAAGACAGCTTAGTAGACGCATAAAAAAAATACGCGTAAAAACAAGACTAATTCTTTTCAAATCCCCTAGTTAACTGCTACCTGAGTTGACGACAGCTTTTAGGAGTTTTATCTACGAAACAGACCATCGTCTTAGTCTAAGGATCCTTTAAAGCCTTGCTACTCAAACTGCGGCTCACCAAGCTCTACTGAGCGTCCCAGTGGCCCACCGATTTAGTGAAAATTTGTGGGAGGTCGATTGCTTAAGTCTGAACTATAGTGCCTGACCAGTACGAAAATGTTCGGACCTGTGCTCAGAAACTGCTAACATTGTTTGCTTCAACATATCTTTATGAGGCAATATACAGAAAATACATACAGAACAGACTGACAGATTTACATACAAATGATGCCCTGAGGGTGAACTGTATGCGTGGAAAGCCGGACTTGTAAAATCTTTTTGTTAAGTCTTGTGGTCCAGTTGCAATGAATGAAAATTTGGCCCGGATAGAAAAGCTTGAGTACCGAGGCTTTAAAGGATACAGTTGGGAGTTCGGTCAGTATAAGAGAATCAAGTAAAGAACAAAATTAGAAGAACTGTAAAAGAAAATAGTAAATAGAAAAAGTGAGAGAGGCGTGGGAGTGAAAGAGGAGTATGGGGTGATAGATAGAAAGAAGAATAGAAAGGAAAATGTAATAAAGTGAGATTATAAAAAGTGTGAAGTAAAATAGACAAATAGAAAGGAAAATAACAGAAGTACTAAAGGAGGAGCTGAAAGGTGAGGCGACTAATACAATAAATAGAAGAACAAGGCAACCCAAAAGTTTTGTTGAAAGAGGAAGACAAAGGCAAAAGTGTTTTAGTAAATATAAGTACAAAAAAAAGACAAATGTCCATTAAGATTTAAAAAGAAAAATCGTGTAAGAGCGTCAATGGGACGTTTCAAATAAGAACAGCAACGTGGACGCGAAATTTGAGGGCAAATTTGATTTTTTTTTTATTAATTAGAAACATTAATTTAAATTAGAGTTGAGTGCGTGACGACCCAAGGCTGACAATGTCACCGACATTCAGTTAAATAAGTGGGTTCCGTGCAAACGAAGGAAAATAAATTAAACAAACCGAAAGCTGAACAAAAGGAATTTTCCTCATCTTTCTTCATCTTCCCACCTCGTCTGCTTACGATTTCTCATCAGTCTCCTTTTAATTGTTTCTCTCTTTATTGTAATATTTTCAAATAATGAAATCAGCAAAGAAAAAACGAGAAAAACTTTTCCCTACTTTGGTAATTCAATGCCATTTCAAAAAAATTTTAATTACCTTTAGTGAGGTGTTAAGTAGTAATTAACTACTAATTTAGTAGTGTTATTTGGTTGGTGAGTAAAATTCTTAGAATTGTAGGGGATTTTTCTCCTACATTTACCTTACTTGTCGCCATATTGTCACCCTCAGTGACATGGACATGCATGTATAAAAACTATCTAAAATAACCAAAACCGGTCACAACCAAAAAAATTTAAAAACATCTGACCTCCTGGTAGGCTGAAGCCAAGAAAATAAGACATTTTCATTAGGTGACAGTTTCGTTTCTACTCAAGTCGAATGATATAATTTATTATTTTTGTTTTTCTCCCCAAAATGATTTTCTCGTATCGATATAACGATAAGGAATCCTAATGAAACCGTCAACATTTTTTTTATTTTTACTTTTCTCTCTTCTACGTCTCTCTAATGTTTTTCTGTTGGATTGAATAAATTCCTACCGTGTTCATGATTTGTCCTTCTGGATAAATCCTCCTGCATATAGTGAATTTATCTTGGATGCGTTGAGATAATTAACGTTTGCAAATTTTCAATCTAAAAGATCGTTAATGAAATCACAGAGTAGAAAACAGTGATACCAACCTAAATGAAGCACCTATCAAAGTCGTGGTACTAGCGAATGAGTGTTTTTAATAGCTTTGTTACCAACTTACATAATCGCCATCTTCAGGTGTTTTAATGAAACTTTGATTTGAAAATTTGACATCAAAATTTTTTACCATCGACTTACTGAGCCGTGGAAAAAAAATTGAAGTTAACTTTGATGGAAATGAAAAAGAAGAATAAATAGCGCCAATTCAGTGAGTAATGCTTGGGAAAATCTGAAAGCAATGTGGAGCTCACCCTTGAGTGATTGCTCTCTACGGAAATGTGGTAAAGAAATGGGAAGATAAAAAAAAACGAAATTTTGTAAATTTTTTAGTTAAACATCTTTATTGCGGCCTTGTTTCTCTTGGGTTTAACTCAAACAATGGAAATGTTCGCCAGCGATGACGTAAAGGATTACCAAACATTAGGTCTGAATCAAGCTAATCTCGCAAAGTTTTGTTTAAATTACCTGTTACATTTAAGGGAGAGAAGAAGAATTCTCTTCACCTTTGAAAAACCATTTGAAAAGTAAGTACGGTTTTTGCTGAATACTTGAGAAAGTTTAGATTAAATCTCTCCCCGGGGGAATGAGGAGGAAGGAGAAAATGAAAAGACCCAATTTTTTGCTAACCAATCAAAAGGGACATGAATGCGGCGTATTTTCATTTATTATCCAGTTGGCAGTTTCATCCCGGAGCGAATTTGACTAGAAAATCCCCCCAGAAACTTGTTCAATTTCGTTTTTTAGACAACCATCAAAATGTGATAACAGACAACACACTCGAAAATTAATTAAAAGAGGAGGTTGTTTAGAGCTAACACTCTGGGCATCCCATTAATAATTTACTTACCTCAGCTATTTCTCCTTCGTTTCTCTTTCTCACAATTGGATTCCAAAGCTCATTGACATTTTAGAAGCTTAATGGCTCTCACTCAATCTCAAATTTATATTTAAGAATTAATAGGAGATGTTTTTTCTGACTCCCTGTCGCACCACAGGATTTTTCGTCAGCTATAAAGTCAAATATTTAAAATGAGGAAAACCGAGCCGGTGTCACTTTAAGTGCGGCCTAGTCATAAAACTGCTGAATGGACTGTCTCATTAAAAAATGACGCTTCACTCAAATATCGAGGAAAGAGTTTGAGGACAACGTAAAAATTTTTACCACATGACAATTTGAAGGGAAAAAGAGAGAAGAAAGGAGAAAAATGTTTCTGTTGAAGCATGAACAAAGAAAGAATTTTGATCGGAGCTTTGGCATCCACGATCATAAAGCTTTTGAAAGATTTCAATCAAAATCAGCTTTGAACTGAGATGAGAATTGTTTTTCTCTTTAACAAAGCCAAAGTTATCAGTTAATGAAATATCAGGTTAAGGAATGTAAGAAAAGTGGTTAATGGAAAGGAAAAATGAGTAGTAAATTGATCTTATTAAGAAGAAAGAGGTAAACTGGGAAACAATAGATGCTATTAGAATGGAGAATGACATCTTCGATAAGTGGCATTAGTTACTTGATACCTTTGGCCAAACACTTTTGGGCTTGAGGGCCATTGATTTTTTATATCATTGAAGACGCTAAAATTTTTTTTTGTGGATTCGAAATTCTTTGCTTTCATTTTCTGTCCTCTGGTTATTTAAATGAGGAAGACATTTTTCTATTTATTTGATTTCTATAAGGCGAATCAAACTGACTATCAACTTTGTATTTGTAAATTTTTACCGCAAGAACGGCTTTGAATTATTTTATTATTTTTAAGCAGTGAACATGTTTTACATTGAATTTACACATTACGTCACTGTTGTGGTTGTCCTTGACCGTGACTAAGAAACTTAGAAAAAGGTTTACTATATGGTATTAGAAGAGGGAACCACAGGACATACCGCAGTGGTTACGTTAGAAATTTTTCAACTTCTTTTAGTGACCTTGTTGTCTTTAAATTTTCGAACCCGGAGGTAGTTCTACATTTACAAAAATGTTGGATGTTGGTTTTGTTGATATATCTAGGACAGCTCTTCCTCATGTGAAACTTAAAACTGTGGCGCCGGACGTCTAATTTAAATTTCTCCTTGTTGGTGACGGTGGAACTGACTTACATAAGTCGCTAGGAGGTTCTTGTTTCCATGGGCAAGGTTTTTAAGAAAACAAAGTTTATACTTTGTCATTTACTGTTTGTTAAACAGAAGATGCAACAATAACTTTCGTTCCACAGTTTAGAATATACAATACAGCCATCTACGCATGCGCAATAATTTTTAAATGGACCCACTGTGGAGGCATCTGCAAAACAGAGGACTTTCATAAGTAATGCACATTTTCAACCGGTCTTTTGGAGGAAGAATCCACTTCATAAAAAATGCAAAACTTTTAACATGAATTCATCTCACAAGGGATGAATCCTTGCTGATAAAATTTCGCTCTGATTTCCATTCTTTAGGTTTAACAATTTCGTGGAGAGAGGAAAAACTAGGTAACGCTTCTGAATGAAAAGCTTTAAAATTCAAAGTAATAAGAAAAGCTTTCACGAGGGTCTAAAAAATTCGGAGGCAGAAAAGCTGAGTCCAGTAATAGAGAAGGCTTTTGTCAGCAACAAAATGGAGGTCGCTAAAATAATTTCATTTTTCGCACGCACATCAAAGTCACTTGGAAATTTCAAAAGTTTTAAGCATTCCGCAGGAGTCGATACAACTTTTTCATCTCCACCGTCGAATTTTGTTTACGAAATAATCTCCCAGTCAGTGTGCAATATTTTTGAAGGGAATTTATTTAAAAACAGAAATAAATACGTTAAGGTGTCCAAAATCAAAATGTCGTTTCAAAATTTTTTTTTTGTTCAGCTTCGTTTTTTGTTTTGACTTAATGTCAACCAAAAATGGCGGGAGACAAAGTATAAATAAAAAAAATTTATCGTAAAACAATTGGCACGACTAAAAATAAATGTCAACAGAGACGAAGAGAAATTTGAGAGAAAAAAAATCAAAAAAAGAAAATTTACGAAAGGGCCTTGCTTGTCAGTTTATGAAAAAGATAAAAAATTGTTTCCCCTTCTATTTGACGTATATATATATACTATGTATCCATAAGTCATACTTCTCAACCGAATGACATCTACCATGAAACGACTACAAATTTATCATCGGTGGCTAGCTTGACCCGATCCATGTCAGTGAGTTCACTCGCGTTCCTATTATCGTCCGACTTTTGTGAGGGTAGATACTTATAAATATTAACAAAATAGTAATTTGGAAAAATGAAAAGAGAACCGGAAGAAGAGAATATTCGGGGAGGGCATTAAAAATTAAAGTATCAAAGGGAAATTGAGAAAAACGGGCAGAAACAAAATTGGAAAGAGAGGAAGACGAGGAGGAGGGCAGTGAAGAGAGGCAGATGGGAAATGATTCTGTAAGCTGTTAAACAACATGAATAACACATCGGGCAACCTTATACGAAATTCATTTTTACACTCGCACATTTTAATTTCGGTCACTTTTTCAAATGTTTAGTGTCTTCCGTGATGGTCTCGCAAAGGAAAAACGACCGGGCATACGTGTAAAAAAATTTTCCCGGCGGGAAACTAAAATCCTTTTCAACCGCGACTGGAGATTTTTCAAAAAGGCGAATCTGTTTGGAAATATTCGTGAATTAAGTTAAAAAGTTCTCACAAACACTGCTCTAAGGGAGGCTTGAGGGTGAGTTTCATGGTAAAACACAAGTATGGGGGGGGTTAAGGGAGGAACATGGGTTTCGTAAAAGTCACCTTTGAAATAATATATCTCGGGAATTCAGCAACGCTACTTGGATTTGTTTTCCACAAGCTATATACCTCTTTTTAGATTTTGGCCGAAAGTTTTATATTTATATATACTTCAGTTCAACATTTTTTTAATCAAAATGTAAGCCTTTTAAATTAAGTGAAACCACTAAATGAGTTTGAATTGAATATATCAGAGGCGTATCCTAACATAAGCTGATTGGGAAGTTCTGTTTATATAATAACTGTTCCAAAAAATCTTAGATGGCTTTATACCTTTTTGAAAACGAACATAAAAGTAAAAGTGTATATTATATAAAATACATGAATTTAAGGAAAAAGTGTGCATTATTTATGAGAGTGACTAACTTACAGTTAAAAAAAAATTGGACTCAAATTTAATGGTCATAATGAAATAATAATAATCATACCTCACCTCTGATATTTAGGGTTAATATAAAAACAAGCAAAGGCGTTTGTCTACAACAGGGGGTGTCAAACTCGTGGCCCGAGATGAACATTTTTGCGGCCCAGTAAGTAAAAATAAAAGTCAATTAGAAACATAACCAGTATATAAAGTTACTTAATATACTTTACTAGTATAGCTACTATACTACTATTACACATAGTATATATACTACTAATTACTACTATAGTTACTATAATATACTTTATTTATAAACTAAACAGATCATTCTAAACAATAAATTAACACTATTACGTCAGGAGGTCTGATGCAAATTTTTTCGTGTCGGAGCTGGTGGAACTGACTCACACGCTGCCTGGGCACCTATAATTTAAATTCACAACATATGAACTTTAGTGGTAATCGTCCACATGTGTAAATAAGTATAAGATCGCCAGCGACGCATGCGCAATAATTTCTGAATGTGACGTCACCGGCACTCAGCCAAGTGCTTGTGAAATATTTCATGGCACTAATGTAGGGGCCACCGGACGTCATTGTGTCACTATATAGGCCTATATGTATGTATGTATGTATTTATTTATTACATATTATAATTTACTATTCAAAATAAAAACATTGTTTCTATAAAAATTGATTTTTCGCGGCCCACCTAAAGATAAACATTGTTCATTTGGCCCAAGTTTGACATCCCTGTTCTACAGCATCCCAACCAACAGCACCTGTTCTACAGCAATGACCCAAACGGTACTGTTGTTTCAGACAAATAATATATATGAAATGTACGAAGAAATTTCTTTTAAAACCTTCTTACGCGCTCACGCAAACATGCCATGGATACAAGTTGCTTCTAAAAACCAAGGGAATTGGAAAAACTTTATATCTACTTCAGTTTATAAATTCCTGTCAATTTATAAACTTTCCGAATTAAATTTATTCTTTGCTTTTTGAATGAACGACTAGAGGGATGCTTAAAACTTTTTACGTGGGAACTTTTAGTTTCCACATTTACAGTTGATACCTCTGTCTAGAAATCAGTAAGGTAGTGCTAATGGACTGTACAAAATATAAAATATATAGATTGACAGTTCTCCACATCTGTGGGTGGCGCCAGATGTTAAGACCTGTTTTAACCATTGAGTGACCACCCTTGGATAACAACAGTTACACTTTTGAAAAGATAAAATTATCTGCGTGGGAACAGGAGTCCAGGGCACAAGCAGCCCCAACTTTATTGATAGAAATGGCCATAACCTCAAATCCATTAAATTTTTATACCAATAAATGTCACAACGGGTAATTACTGTTAATATCAAAACTACATTTCTTTCGCTGTGGGATACTGAACACATTAGTGTTGAGAAAAATACTGATACGGAGAATGAGAAGGACGAGGAGGAGACAAAAGTGATTTGAACATTTGTTATCTTAAATTACTTTTCTTTCGAAAATGCCATTTGAGTGATGAAAAGTTTTAAAACGAGTGTTATAGTTACTTCCGGTTAATAATTCAACTGGTAGACTCTGTATGATAGAGTTATGTTTCGTTTCATGACAAAATGAGTGTGGTTTGCTTCTAGTATTGAAGTGTGCAAGATTTATGAAATGATTTATGGTTGAAAGGGCGGTTAAAATATGTGTATTAATTTTAAAATGTATGAAAGTTCCTTGAAATATTTTTTCCCAATCTTACAAATTCGCGTAAAAAGAGACCTTACTCCCCAATGAGGGAAAAAACGGAGGAAGCTACTATGGTACCCTACTCGCTCGTACTCGAAAGAAAACTGACGCCTGACACAGGCGTACCAACACTTCCGGTTCGTGGCGGGTGAAATCGGTATTCCAGTGTTTCCCTGAATTTTGCTTCCACGACTTATCACTTATTTACACTAACATCTGTTTTTGCCGTCTATGGTTGGCAGCTACATACATTAAAGGTAAATTCACGTTAACGTACAAAAGGAAGAAGGAAACAAAACAAAAATGAAAAGTCGGTTTAAGGACAAGTAATTCGACTGGATTACCGGGAAAGGCTCAAATCACCATCACCAAAGCTTTCAACCTTCAAGGAATCAGGAAGAAATCAGAAACCTATTGGAGTTTTCCTTGAAAATGAAGAAGAAAGAGAGATAGAGATAGAGACGGAGAATCCAAACCCTAATTCTTGTTAAATATCAAAAGCCTCAGGCGAAGGGAAAACAAGTCTTTTCAGAAAATGAGAAAAACTAGTGCTGAAGAAAAATCCCGCGTTCTTAACTGGTGAAATTTGAAAGAATTAAAATATCGTAAGGAAAAATTAATTCGTCATTTAAATTTCAAATCCTGCTGTAATTTTCTTAGACTCAAACCCTTTACTATCTATGTCGCCATGCTAAGGGATTTGTAAAATTCAAATTTTTTACTTTCTACTTACTAAACAGAGGGGATTTAAAAACTCATAAACCGAATCGTTTTTTATAATTTTAGAAACTAAAGAAGACAGGTTTAAACACGTGAAAGAATCACGTACGACCGTGGATAAAAGGGGGCAATCACAGAAAAACCAAAACTGAAAACGGATGAAAGGTGTATGATAATGAAGAGATACGAAGTAAAAAGGAAAGGGAAAGGATAAATTTAAAAAAGGTCAAAGGGCGGTTGGAACAACATGTCCTCACGGCCAAAGCGAAGAATAAAATTAATTTTAAAAAACTGGGCTAAATTATCAAAACAAAACTGAGTTCATTATTCATACTGTTGCGTGGATGGTCGTGAATGAAATATTTGCTCGTGATTCGAGACATCACTGTATAAACGGATTCTATGTTAAAATAAAATTCTTTTGCCTCAACTGGGTCCAAACTGTCACGCATTTGGGCGCCTGGGGCTTTCAGAGTAGGCAAAATATTTGGACAAAAATTCTTTTATCATTTTAAACACTTGTAGTCATATTATGTAAGGAAAGAGACACACACTCAGTAGATGCTGGAATGTCAATAATCATTGTGCTTACAATTCAGAAACCAAAATTGTTACAAGTTTGTATGTTATGTAACTACAGCATACATTGTAGTAGATGTGCCATTGTAATATTGATATTGTAGCCATTTTGGAATGTGTTGAGATGAGTGTGATTGAGTCATCCCGGTCTATTGTTTTAAGTCAGAGTCGGTTGTTGGACCAGTGAAGTCAGTGGAGTTGGTCTAAATAGATAAATAAAATTAAGTTTATGATAGTTATTGGTTTAAGTATGTTACGACCATCAGTTTACTACAACATAACAATAACATACTGTAAGTACTACCGTTAGGGATAGTCCAAATAAATAATAAGCCATAAACCTGTCTATGTCTGATGTAAACAACTCAGGCATCTACTCGCCATAATCATTACAACCAAACAGCTGTACCCTGTGAGGTCAGCTATGGGCGTTACAGCGCTCACTACAACTGGGTGCGCTCATTTAACGCTAACATGTATACGTAACGATGTTACGAGTGTTGGTACGTCTGGGATTGGAAAAAAAATTTCATCTCGACTTGGTGGGAGAAGTGTAAGTGAAGAAGAAAGAGGAGCCTTGAAGTTTTCAAAAATCAAGAAACTAAGTGAAAATCCGCGCAAAAAAAAAGCTTTTATGGGAAACAGAACCAAACACCAGAAAAAAGAAAAATGACTTCCCGCCGAATATTACAAATGACTTTCTATAACAGAAAGTAGTGATGAGAAACACGTGTGAGTGAAATAAATATTTAAATTATCGAACTGGAGTAAAGCCAAGAAAATGAGAGAAAGGTAACGACAGTACATAAGACAATTTTCAAATTTTGTGAATTTTGGAAGACTCACCTCGAAAATGAAAATAAAAATGGCGGAATGTTTTCAATATCAATAATATAATTATGACCACTATACCTGTGATTCTCTTTCATATTATACTGTATATTAATTTGATTTTCTATGAGTTGAAAAATAAATAAATAAAATCGTAAGCTATAAATGTTACTGTATTCCAGAAAATACAGGTTCCCTTAACTAGTTCCTGTTGGCCAATGTGAGATTATCTAGGCACTTTGAGAAATGAAATTTCCTGTATATTTAATGTAGATAATCTGTGTAGTAACTGATGTCCTATTCATTTACCAGACACTTAATTTATTTTTATTAATTTCAACAGGTTTATACTGCAAAGGAACCTTTGACGGATGGTCGTGCTGGCCTGATACACCAGCCGGCACTACAGCCAACGTATCCTGTCCAAGCTTTGTCACCGGATTTGATCCTAAACGTAAGTTTCTATCTCTTCATTATCTGGGCTTGTGGTAATGGCATCCAAAAAATAATTTATACACCAGTCATTACAAATTATAGATATAAAAATAAAATTTAATGTCCTTCTACCGTTAGTATAAATGTACTTCTACAGGAAAACTATTTTAAAAACGCTCAAGACGCTAATTTCGTATAAATTTTTACCGGCTCGGTTTAAAGAAACGTTTTACTTTGAAATCGTCATCCGCTTTACAATTGCCAGCTGGGGTCCTTTCAATTTCCTTCGCGTTCGGTTAAACCACAATGGCGAACAGAACTGAATAAAAATTCAAATTAACTGAAATTATGAACTGATTTGTCTTAGAATCCCGAAGGACTTTCCGTCTTCTCTTTCCGGTTCCTTAGCTCGAGAGAAAATTATTTTCAAGATATATCAAAGCTTCCTCAGTTTTTTATTTTAAAAAAATTTTTTTCCTCTCATCAGGAGAAAGCTAAAGCTCCAGCCTACATTTCGATCACTATTAAAGTTTAAATTAATAAATATTTAGATCAATTTACATTATTAAAGAACTGGGAAGGGGTAGAAAATGGCGGTTTTTTGCTAGGAATCGAGCAGGTGCAGCCAGGTATATAATCGTCACGACGATAATTTTCGAGGATGAAAGGAACGCGAAGTATTTAAACTGACAATTGATTAACAGTCGTACATTCTAGAAACCCAATTTGACTAAAGCATTTACCTGTCTTGAGCTTTCCTCAAAGTTTTCTGACTCTTTTCAAAATTTCATCCTTTGAGACATTGCTTACATACATTCACACTCGAACGAATTCTCATTAACAAAGAATCCCTTAAATTAAATGAACAATTGACAGTCAACAAAATTTACTCGTTCGACAAAGTACTTATAGACAGATAGACAGCGCATTTTGTGACGTAACAAATAATTTCTAGAAGGCTGTGGAAAAAAGGGGGGAAAACGATAAACGACGACCAACTTAATAGACATCCGATCTTGGAATTTTCACCCCTCGTCCTCCTTTTTAAACGTAAATTTCGATTGTAAAACTCGTTTTAGAACTTGAGGATCAATGATACTCACTAATAGGGAAAAGAAAACTCGACAACTTTCTTCATAAAATCTGATATTGCTAATTTGTTATTAAAAAAAGAGAGACCTTTATGATTTAGACAGTATTTTATGAGGCCGCGATAAAATGACGTCACTTCCTTTACTAGCGTGAAGCCTGATTATTTATTAATAACTTTTTCTAAACCATATTTTTTAGATGATTCTCTTATTTTTTTAGATTTTAATTAGAAATTACCTAGAGAAGTGATGATAAATTTTAAAATGGCGTCAAAATTTAACATAACTTGTTGGGAAAGGAAGTGCGGGTAGAAGGAATGCTATTCTCCCGAAAGGGAAGTTTGTAGCTTCCACCGCCCTCTTGAAATATGAGTCTATTCGCAATTCCCGATGTCAACCCTTCACCAGGTCTCATCTATATAGCTTTGGGTCACACAAGGAGATGAGGGACTAGAATTCAGATCTAAGGAATTGAAATACACAGATTTTTTGTTTGTTTTGCGCATGCGCACACCATCGGCATTTTTTCTCGGAAGGCATTTTTTCGCGAGGAAGGAAACGAAGGAAAGGATTGGCGAAAATTCTAAACAAGTTCTTTGAAGATCGATCATTGTCAAAAGGTCAATTTGGTTTTAATTAAAGGAGAGCCGTCGGGTCTTTTTGGTTGACGAAACTGATTCTGAAATTTATTTCCATCCTCTACACCCTGCCTCCCCTCAGACCATCCGGTTGGTGTTTTCAGTGAAAGTCTTGTTATTAAATTTCGAATGTTAAACAAGGAACCAAGACAAAATTGAATAAATAGATCGAGATTACTTTTCGGATGCTTCTCAACAACGTTTCATATTAATTTGAATTCAGAGTGAGTCCCTTCATCAGCATGCTACTTAATTCACACGTTTTCATTCGAATAATTGGAAGTAAATATCAATAACCGCCATATTTGTTTTTTGTTATAATCCTTTCTTCCTGTTTGCTTTATATTATCATCGAAATAATCTTAAGAATTGAATACTTTACACGGCTAATCAGTTACCATCTCACTAGATCTGATTATAAAAACGTAACCTCGGTTGTCATTTTTCGAAAAAAATTTAAATTATCGAGTTTCTTAGAAAAATTTTTGTAAAAATATTTACTTTCGGCAAAGAGTAATTCGTTAAAAACATTTTCTTGAGACTCTGAAGAATGCCGGGGATTGAGGCCTTCCTCTTTGATAAAAAAAGAAAACGTCTCCTAAATCTCCGAAGGCTTTCTGTGAAGAAAATTTTTTTTGTATTAACGTAAAAGGCGCCTGGCATCTCGAAAATTTTATCGCAAGTAATGATAATAATAATATCCGTACAGCGAACATTTTTCTTGAAAACTCTTACGCCTTGACAAATTTACGTAACAGTAACTTTTGTGTTATTAGTGAGAGTATATACTGGTGGTGACACGTAAGGTTTTGGGGTGGATGAAATTCCATATCTTTACTGATATTATTATAAATCGTGTCTAAAATTAGATTATCAAATATTCTATAATATTTTTTTGATCTGGAAGTTGAGAATGGTTAATATCAAAAATTTAACGGATTTTGTAACAGTCAGGGTTCAAAAGATTTTTATTCCCCATTCGATCGTCATCATCATGTGCCGTCTCCGAGTCAAAGATTGGCAACCAACAGGGCTATGGCGACCTTGGATGCTGTCGCTCTGAATAGGACGGCGGGTGTCATGCCGAACCTATACTCTTAGGTTCTTGAGCCACCAAGTTTTCCGTCTTCCGGGGTGTCGCTTTTCCTCTATTTTCCCCTCCGTGATGATCCCATTCAATAATAAGATCAATTCTATTTTAGATATATTTATTTATAATTTAAAATTTAATAGATTTTGAGATTGTAATTCAAAAATAGTTTCTTGAAATTTAAAAGATAAAAAATTTGGGTGTACTTCATATAAAAACTGTTAGACACTTAAGGGATGGAGTGTGCATTATTAATGAAATGAGTTGCTACTGAAATTTGAATTATTTATAAAGTATATATGCATTTCTCTGAATATTTTCTATTTATTAATGTTGGATTTTGAATATTCTCTAACACCTCTTTTGTCAAATAATTTGTAATGTATTTGTTGAAATGAATAAAAAACTGTTGAAATAAAAAGATAAAGTTAGTATATGACCAATCGAAATTAGTCAGTAGCATCATGCCAGTTCTAAGGTTATGCGTTTGTCGTTGTATGTGCACGTGATCTTTGTGGTTAGTACAGTTATTTCTTAGATTAATTATCCGTCTTTAATTTAAACATCCTGCCTGATCTAATAGTCTTATTATATAATATATAATTATAAATGTTGATGGTCAACCTGCCTGGGAAACCATTGAGAAAGGTTAGTCAGCAGTTTCCGGGTATTTAAGAAAACTTTTTAAGAAGCTGGGAAAAGCTTAGCTTGAGTTTTATGGAGTGTATAGCGGGGTAGTGTATGGTTATAGTTATTCGTTGTACTGTATATATTTTTTGTAAAATAAATCAATTAAATATAATAATAATAACAATATAATATATAGTAATGTTTTATTATATGTTGAAAGTATAATAAAACAAAATCATTCAGTCTCTCGCAACCCTGATTGTTCGTCCATGATTTGGACATGGAAAACTGTCAGATATACTTTGTATAAATATAATCACAAATCAGAGGTGTTATTTTTATATAAAAATTTTTTTAAATAGGTAACTTTTAAAATTATATAAATCAGTGGGTCCAACAGTGTACACTTCAGGGGATGGGGTGATAGTATAAAAGAAAGAGAGAAGATATGGAAAATTGTTTTAGACATTTCGCTCTGTTGTGTGTTCTCTACTCTTCCACATCAGCAGGCGGTGGGTTGTAATAATTAGTCTGAAAGGAGTGCGATGGGTTCATAATTTTGGGAACCATTGATTATAACGAACCTTGAAATCCTAGAACAAAGTCCGAGTGAAAAACGATTTGAGCACAGCCGACAGGACACAATCCTAACACAGTCAACGCTTACAAGAAATGCGCAAAACTGTATCTTATAAATAATCAGACCTAGATAATCTATAGAAAAGCTAGTTTTCGAACCTTAGAGCTAACATATGTAGAGAAATTAGCCAACTCTGTTGAATAGAACCATCGAACGAACATGGAAGAATTTAATATAAAAAGCAATTTCATTTAAAAGAGCATCAGCTGAAGGTGAAGGGAGTGGAAGGTAGAGGGGAAGGTAAGGAGGAACGGATGGAGAAAACAAAAACAAAAAAGGTACAAAAGTAAAGAAAATCAAATCCTACATACATAATTCGACTAATAAAACGCTGATCACTACAAATCTGGAGCGCTATCGGTTTCCACTAAATTAAAAAAAAAGGAAAAAGAAAAGTTGGGAAAAGAGGAGGGAAATTCCCTTCCTCCATGTTTTGCGGTTTTCGAAAGGAAAAAGAGAGAGAGAGAGAAAAAGTCGTTGAATAAATATGGAAATTTTTTTTTTCTTCTTTTGTTTTGTTTTCTGGGAAAAAATTCCATTTTGAAATAACATAGACTGGTCAAAATTTTTTGTTTTCAAGAACACCAGTTGTTAAAACTTGTTTATTAGTTTTCTTGTTGTTGTTCTTTGTTTCCTGTCGGCCGGTTTTGGGTGATGTAAGTAGGTCATTTCCTTTCTTATTAATAAAAGAAAAATTTTTAATAATAAAAATCTTCAGAATATTAATCAGAAGTTTTGAGGAAGAAAAGTTTTAATAAATTATTTCCTAAACTTATCTTGGATGAACTCTGGTTATGATAACTTGTTAAAAGAATTTTTCACAAATACAGTGGAATCTTTCATAATGAGTTTAATTCGTTCCTGAGTTTTACTCGTAATGCGAAAAACTCGTTATGCGAAACAATTTTTCACATATAACACAATTTATCAGGATGTTTAATTAAAGAACGGATAAAAATTAATTGTAAGAAATAACTATAATAACCTAAAAGATCGTGTACGTAGACACTTCAAGGGTGCCAACCTAATTCAATCGCGGACCATTGGCGATTGCCAACTTAACTTTCCATTCCATATGTTTTTGATTCATTCCAACAATAATTCGTTCCAGGCCAAAAAAGTTATTTTAAGTATTTAGTAAAGGAACAGAACAGTGGCGTACCTAGAACTTTTGCCGCCCTTTCTATTATAAGTCAATCAAATAGTTGTTTTTTTATAAATTAATACACATAAATAAATTATTAAGTTATTTAATCAATATTAATTAATACACAGAGTAAATTTTTTTAGACATATTTGTATGCACTCGTAAACATATTTATCTACTCTTCTAGCTTTCATACTAGAAAAATCGTGTATAATGCTCTCGAAATTTATATTATTTATAATTTCTTGTTCTATATTGCAAGATTTTGTAGTCTTAATTGACTCATTGTAGAACGAAGATAATTTTTTATCAACTTCAATTTTGAGAAGCTTCTTTCGCAACTAGCCGCTAGTTTCCGCTAAAATGCATTTATATACACCGAGGAATAATATTCGAAATCATATAGTTAATCATAATTTATATAAATCAAATATTAAACTTATAATAATCATTTATTATTCAAGAAAGAAAATAAATATGAAATGAATAAGTTGCTTTTTACAACTATAAGTAAATATAAAAAGTGCCGCCCGGTGCGGACCGCACCCACCTCCCCCCCTAGGTACGCCACTGGCTAAAAAGCTTTAGAATGTGAAAATGAAATAATTTTGGGTGGTAGTGAAAGATTTAACTCTGAATCTGTCCCAATGCGAAGTTTTTTCTCTAGCCTTCGAGGGATTCCCCATGTACATCAAAAATTGCTCGTTATGCGAATTTCTTGCTATGAGAGGTTCCACTGTATAATAGTAGATAGACATAACCATTCAACCATTTAGTCCAAGATAATGTCAGCACAGACTGGGTATGAAAATAGGGTTTATCTTTGAGATTCTTTCTAACGAAAAAAATTCCCTGCATTCCTGTTGTGAAGAGCTGTCGTGTCTTATTCTTTGAGATATGGGAATTAAGAGGTGTTCCTGTGGTTGGAAAGATTATTAAAATGTTTTGCTTGAAAAGATTCCAATGTGTGGAAGAAGATTAGGGTGAAGGTTTGAAATAAAAAGAAAACAATGGAAGCTTTCTTTCATATAATAGGCAGAGAGAGAGAGGGATGAAGAGGGTGAGGTTTTGCCAATCTCAGCAAGAAAATTGCCACTTTTTGTGTAAGAAACATTAAAAATGTTGCTGAATCTCTGTGAGTCAATTTAAAACATCTTTTTTGACACATTGTAGGAGATAATTATTAAAACAGAACTCAATTTACGAAAATATAAGTTAAGTAAGCGCGTTTTGATTACTCTCTGTAGCTGCATTCTCAGGGTAAGAGAACAGCTTGGTTTCGAAAGTTAGTCGAAAAATTATTCAAGAAAGTCTGCATTGGTTATGAAATTAATTTCCGGTGAAATTGTTCCTTCGCTATTGTCTCATATTTGAAGACAGCTGGGAGTTAGCTGAATACTCAGAGTGAAAATAAATGTATTCATGATACAGTATGTTCCTCATTCAAGTTAGAAAGGAGATAAGCTTTCCAAGAAAAGACCAATTTCTCACTTTTCCTCAGAAGAATTGAAGTTGAAAAGAATGACAGACAGGCTTTTCTATGGAGTCTCTGTCTGCCATTTAATAAAAATTTTGGAAAAAAAAGGTGCGAAGGGAAAAATTTCCTTTTTTTTAAATCTTTCTTCTTCAAGTTTTATTACGAACTCGGAATAATATATTCCGCTTAATTGGAATCATAAAAATTTTGACTTTATCCTCTTTCTTTAAATTAATAAAAAAGGAAAATTCAATGATAAATAAAAAAAGGGTTCCGAGAGTTATTGATTTCTCTTCTTAACTGATTTAAGCTCAAATTTTTTTTATATAAGTCCCTACTGAAATCAGTGCCGTACTTGCTATACAATCTCAAAGACATCTCAGAAAGATTACTGTCTCTGAGTTTCAGGGAAGTTGATAACAGGGCTTAGTATTAACATGACAGGAACAAATCGAAGCTCTATTAATACTAATACAACAGATTTTGAGGAGTTCATTTTATAACTAAAGTTATACTTGTAGTTGAGTTTTGATCCCCCTTTTCACCCTTTTTGGGTATAACTGAAGGAAGAACTGAACTCTCGATTATAACTCCTTAGTCTGGCACTTAAACTACTATACCACAACCTCCCGTGAATTCATTTCATATTTAATGCACACTTTTGTGAATGATTTGCTTATCAAATTTCACTCACTCAAGACAGTGGATTATGTCATTGTGTGTTGTATTACTGTAATTATTGGATATAGTTTAACGCAGGGGTGGGCAACCTTTTTGGCCCCGGGTCAAAATCAACCAAAATTTGAGTATTGAAGAGACTTTTGGGTCAGGGATATTTTCGTATTAAAACAGCGACAGCGATTTCATATTCAGTCAGGCGGGGTGAAGCTTTAACTGATATTTTTATACGTTATACTGGATTCAAATTTGGTACGTTCATAACTTTGCGACAAAAATTTTTTGAGGAAAATGATTGTAAATCACTTGAAATTGGGTTGGGTTGGGGAAATTACCATGGGTCACCCGTGACCCACGAGTCAGGTTGCTGACCCCTTTTTTTATTTATTAGTCTAGTGGAGCTTATAAGGTTTCCAGATGACCCGTCCGCGAAGACAAAACTTTCTGGAAGTCCTCGGCTCTGCGTGACTCGTCGATGTTTTTATGATCTCGTTCCTGGGTGAGTGTTCGACTTGCAAGGAAAGGAGAAGCAGAGTTCACGTTATTCTGTTCTCCTTCTCCTTGGCTGACCTTGTTTCGCTCTTCGTCGTCTTCCTTGATTTCTAAGACTTTGCGGCAGAATTTTTGTAGGCTCTGCCATTTGTCCTTGAAGTCCAAGATTCCTTCTATTTTGAGGACCTGGAGTTTCTCCTGGAGTTCCATCCTGTATAGGGATCATGTTGGGCATCTGCGGTGTCCTCTTCTTCCTTGCAGAAGGTTGCCGACCCCTGGTTTAACCAGATATAATAAATCATACAATCAACCAATTCCTAGGTTTTTATATATTTTTTGCAAAAACCTAACACTGAGTATAACTGTGTATAGAGTCACAACTCTGAACTTTCAGAAACACATAGAAACGTGTTAGAGTAAAGCTTAGGCCTACAAGAAAGCAGTTCAAAGCAATCGATTTAAAGGTGGAGGTTGTTTAAAAAAAAAATCAAAAAGTCTTCATCCTTGGTTAGACTTTGAGAAAGTAAAAGAAAAATTAAATTTAGAATCCTTAAAGAAGTGAATCTCGAAGGAAAGAGTTCACCATCAAAGTGTTTGCATCCTTTGAACTTGGAGTAAAGGGATTTCGAGTTCACCGTATAAGAAATCATATAGTTCGAACCTAGATCCTCAGGAAGAAATAAACAATTTTAGGCTACGCTGTGGGTGATTTCGTTTAACAAAAAAAAGAGCAATCACGTGAGTTAACATTGTAAACGTGTCGCGGGAAATTGGGTCAGTTGTGATTCGAAAACTATCATTACCAAGGCCGTCAGGATTTTCAGAGTTTACTTTAACCATTTTGACTTGAAAATAAATTATCGGCCACAGGCTGTGAATGCACAAACACGCCGTCAAGCAAACAACCTAGGCACGTGACAGAAAAAAGGGAAATTTCTCTCGGATAAGGCCAAGAATTTCTTTAACCTTATAGAAAGAACGAGAGGAGAATAAAAAGTCTCGGGAATATTGATTCTAATTCAAGCTTTTTTTCCCCTCTCATTTTTTATTCCACTTTGATAGAAAAGCAAAAGTGTAATTTAAAAATGCTCTCTCTCAGCGAACGTATGTGTTTCATCCTAGTGGTATTCATCCGAAGAAAAGAGAAAGAAAGTAAATTCCTATGTTCGGAAGAAATTTTTTTTACTGCTTGGATGCTTTTTTTGTCCGACCTCTCCAAAATAAAAATTGTTACTTCTTCCGGAAAGGAAAAATTGAATTTTTGTTTTCTTTTTAAACAGCCATCTGTGGTTGTGAAGTCAAATGTATCTTAGCTAACTCTTAAATGATTTCAATTAGCCTAGCATAGCTGAAAATTAACATCAAACCTCCGATAACGATTCTTGTAGAAATGAGAGTCGTATTCTCGAGGAAAAATTCAGTCGAGCAAATGATTAGACTATCCTCGATGCTTTGAAGTGCATTTTAACAATAAATGTTGAACGGAATATAAAATCGGATTTCAAAATGGTTAAAGAATATTTATTCCGAACGGCGTTCGATCCGTGATTTCAATTTATTACTTTTTTGTTGTAGTTGTATTTTTTGTGCGAGTAACCACAACTGGAAATAAAAATGTCGGTTGTGTTCGCCTTGGAATCCCTCAGGGGCTATAAAATGTAAAAAGTTAGAAATTCCCGAATTAACTTCAGGTGTATATGCACAGGACAAAACTGGTGGTTGGAGGAGCTTTGTTAAGTCTGTATATTTCTAATATTTTGCCGTTTTTACAGATGGAACCTCTCATAGCAATGCTTCGCATAACGAGCAATTTTTGCCGATATGTACATGAGAATCCCCAACAGCTAGAGAAAAAACTCCGAAACCCGAATCGGGGCAGATTTAAAGTTAAATCTTTCTGTATCTGTCTTATTTTCTTCAGTACCACCCAAAATTCTTTCATTTTTACATTCTTAAGCTTCTTAGCTACTCCTTTTCTTTTACTAAATACTTTAAATAACTTTTTGGCCTGGAACGCATTATTGTTGGAATGAATCAAAAACATATGGAATGGAAAGTTAAGTTGGCAATCGCCAATGGTCCACGATTGAATTAGGTTGGCACCCTTGAAGTGACACGATCTTTTAGGTTAATATAGTTATTTCTTACAATTAATTTTTATCCGTTCTTTAATTAAACATCCTGATGTAATAATTATTCTATTTTACATTGTTTTATATGGGAGAAATTGTTTCGCATTACGAGTAAAACTCCGGAACGAATTAAACTCGCTAAATACTGAAAATAACTTTTTGAGCACTTTTTTGGCCTGAAACGCATTATTATTGGAATAAATAAAAAACGTATGGAAAGAAAAGTTAAGTTGGCAATCGCCAATGGTCCGCGATTGAATTAGGTTGGCACCGTTGAAGTGACTGCGTACACGGTCTTTTAGGTTAATATACAATAGTTATTTCTTACAATTAATTTTTATCCGCTCTTAAATTAAACATCCTGATCTAATAATTATTCTATTTTAAATTGTGTTATATGTGAAAAATTGTTTCGCATAACGAGTTTTTCGCATTACGAGTAAAACTCCGGAACGTATTAAACTCGTTTTGAGAGATTCCACTGTATTTGTAAAAAATTCTTTTAACAAGTTCTCGTTAAAAATAACTTTTTTAGTGCTTTTTTCGGCCTGGGACGCATTATTCTGTTTAACATTGTTTTATATAAAAATTGTTTCGCATAACGAATTTTTCGCATTACGAGTAAAACTCTGGAACAAATTAAACTCGTTATGAGAGGTTCCACTGTAATTCACTTCATAATAACACAATAATAAAATAATTGAGGGACTATTTTTAACTTAAATCATAAGTAATGCACACCGTAATAAACAACTCATATCATAGGCCCGAGGTTGTATCAGTAGTCATATGGGTAGTATCTGTATAACTCACCAGCGTCTTAGTTCCGGTATTCAAAATTCAACGATTTCTCAAAAGAGACATTCGTATATCAATCGTCAAAAAACTTGCTCTGTCGAAACAAATTATTTATAATAAAGTTTTCGAGTCTGGTCCTTTGTTACGCAAAGTTTGGGGATAATATCTTTAAAAGCTTATTAAAGCTATTATTCCACATCAACGAGCTTTGAATGGCTTTCGCCAAAGTGAGAGGGATAATTTCGTGGGTAGTTTTCCAAGCTTTCAAGGCATTTCATCAAACCCAAACCGGAACCGATTTTATTAATTTTTTCATTTCTTTGTTGTTCCCTTTGTAAACTTGAGAAAATCCGCAATTAATTAAGAGAGAGAGTCTCCCTCGTCTTATGACTGCGGTTGTCTTTGATATTTCTTAACAGAGCAAAGGGAAATGGTTAGAGATGCTCGTTTTCCTTAAATCTTGTCCTCTCTCTCATCTTCTCATAATTAGCTTTCTTAATTATAAAGTTCCACATACTAATCGCATCTATGTTTTTATTTTTTATTTTGTGCTCTTCTTTTATCTAGTACACTTGAGGTTAGTGAAAAAGTCTGAACCACAGTCCTAAAGATATATTTAGGTCTACAGAGACAGATTTTCCCCAGTGAGTGAAATTGTTGCTTTTTAAACTACAGTCTGAGAAGCTGTATGAGTTAAAACGTTCACCACAACCAGTTAGGTGGAAAAGGTAGTCCATTTAACCCTAAACTCAAAGAAAATTTGATTTCTAAAGACCACTTTGAGAAAGATGGTTGATGAGAAATTTCTCACATTCACTGAGAGAAAAATTGATCCTTTTATTAGCCAGTTGTTAAATATCAAATCATTTCCCTTCCTTTTTTCCAAAAGCACTTTTTTGAAGAACTACTTGAACATAAATGACCTCCACCTCCATTTGTAGATATAAGGAATTGTATAAGTTGTTAGCAAGAAAAAGAAACTCAGTAGTGCAAAACCTTTGAAAATAGGTCTAAACATTCTGGCAAGACTCACACATGAAGATTTTTCCAACTGCTAGCAACTAAAATAGTAATGATGACACTGATGTAGTTCAAATAAATTGCCAGGGGTTTAGTTTATTTTTATATTTATTTCAATATTCAATATTTGTTTTTATCGGATTTCCCCCCAGTTTTTGAGTTTCTTCAACAATACAAACGTTCTGATAAGCTCTTTGACTAACAATTTTTCTCTTCTGATCGTTCCTCTCACTAACTAAAGCATATCCGGCTTTATAACCAGAAAACTCTTTCTGATCTTACTTCAAGACATAAAATTCTCATCTCAAATGTTTGAATCCTGCAATAAAAACGTAATTGCATTCAAAACAAAGTTTTAATGAAATTGTTTTTCTTTCTTTTTGACGAAGACTCGTGATATTTTAATGATTGTTACCAGACCTGTATTTGAAGATTTGATTTCATATTTAGTTCTTATTTTTGTTTTGTTTTTATTTATTTGTATAGATTCCTTAACCCGATTTGAATATTCGTTTTGAATTTAAAAGCTGGGTTAAAACGTTTTTGAATTTTATTTCGATTTTTCTTTTCTTTCTAATTATTGTTAATTATTTTGTTTTCAGTGTACGCGCATAAGGAATGCGATATAAACGGAAGCTGGTACAAACACCCGGAAACTCAAAAACCTTGGTCTAATTACACGACCTGCGTGGATCAAGAAGATTTATCGGTGAGATTTCGTTTTTATGTTGGTAATCCTGTCCAATCCTTCTTTCAATTATCGCCATACTAGGGATCTGACATTCTCCCTCAATCCTTTGTACAAATTTTTGATTTATTCTTCTCTCTCTACTTTCCCATTTTTCTTCTTTGACCCTCATCTTAAATATGTTTAAATAATGACTTCATTTTTTTAAAAAAATTTATTATGGTTAAAAAAACTGTAATATTATTGGTTTAAAATGTCCCATAAATTGTAAAAATTGTTAAACCTGACTATAAATATACTTTTTGTTTTATAGGTACGACTAACAGTCAATCAAATTTACGAAATTGGATATTTAATATCGTTAATAGCGCTTTTAGCATCCCTTGCAATTTATACTTATTTCAAGTAAGTATTAATATTTCGCGTCCGTTCGTTCAATACAGTATAAATTTAATTTTGTCGTTTCATATTCTCTGGCTTGAAATATGATGTCAGAAACGTCAATTTCAATTTAAAACCACGACAGTGAAACCGCTTATGTCGTTTCGCGTGGGTGTTGTTATATGTGTGTTATAATAATTTAAAAAGTGATGCATTGAAGTTTGTAAAATACTTTAAAACTGGATTTGTGCACTTTTTAAAAGTGACATTTTTGTTGTTGCTTTAACTACAGCTCGTTTCTGGGAACTGTATCAAAATTTGGTTATTTGGAGCTTTTTCTTTTGGAAACGTCAAGATGGTAATGCTGTTGTTTTGTTTGTTTGCAGATCACTCAGGTGTTCCAGAACCACACTTCACATTCACTTATTTGTAAGCTTTGCTGTGAATAATGCGCTTTGGTTGATTTGGTATAGGTTTATATTAGGAGAACCAGATGTTATTAAGGAAAACGGAGTAAGTATATCGTATCATTGAATACCTCAGAAAGTTTCTTAAATAATTTATTTTTACTCAAAAACAGATTTAAAAAATCTTGTATAATTGTTTTCGAAAAGTTTTCCAAAAACAAACCCGCATGACTACTTTGGGTAGAAAGTTTTAAAACTTTTAATCTTGAAAACTGTGAGTTTTTCATTTGAGTGTGAGCAGTTTCAAAGTTAGCTTTACGAAAAAGAGAAACCGATCTTAGAATAATCTTCTGTTGGATCTTCGACGTAAAATATAATTCCCAGACCAACAGCCATTTTTCTACTTAATTCTTTCCGTCAGTGATGTCTTTAGAAAAAAATGGCAAAAATTATTTTTTTAGAAAAAGGGTTGACCTAAATTTGAACAAAACGTCCAAGTGATGAACTGCAGTCATTGCTTGTGGTTATCGCAGTCACAACAGTAGCTCACATTCACAGTTTGGCTCACTTTAGTTGATTATTGATTGAGTGATGGAATTAACAAACTGAAAAGTAAATAAAGAGTAGAGGACCAAAACCAAAAATTATTACCTCAAAACAAATTTGATGGTTTTCTTGTTTTCATTTTTGTTTATAGGTTAGCTGCAGAATTTTTCATGTTGTTTTACATTATTTCCTGATGACAAACTATTGTTGGATGTTATGCGAAGGCCTCTACCTCCATACACTTTTAGTAAACGCTTTCTTGGGTGAAGAACGTCTTGTAAAATGGCTTTATGTCCTCGGCTGGGTCATTCCTGCATTAGCTGTTATTATTTATTCGATTCTAAGGGCGAACGGAGAAGGAGAAGAAATCACACAGTAAACATTATTATTATTATTTAATTGAATTTGTTAACAAAATATTCACAGGTTAATTGAATTAAATTTGTTTTCAGTTGTTGGATGAACGAAACGAAATACACAAATGTCCTCGTCGTGCCCGTTTTCATTTCTATGGTTTTAAATTTAGTATTCTTGTGTAACATAGTACGAGTACTCATGACCAAACTAAGAGCAGGTAATTGGAATATAAATTATTATATAATTCTATTGTAGTCGTTACTGGGTGGATGTAATGGCAAAATTATCAAAACTATGCTGTGGAATTGAATTTTGTTTTTTAATTATTTCAGGGCCACATGTTGGATCACAGCGTCCTTCGAGGACATTACTTCAAGCTTTCCGAGCTACTTTATTGTTGGTTCCTCTTCTTGGCTTACACTACCTCCTAACTCCTTTTAGGCCCGAGAAAGGCCATGCCTGGGAGTTTTTCTACGAAGTATTATCCGCTATTACTGCCAGCCTTCAGGTAATTACACGAATCTTCCTTGAAACACTTTTTTAAACTGTCCTCTTTTAAATTTGATCATTGATTAGATCATGAGGCGACAATTGAAGTGAAACACAAATATATATGATATTAATACTTGTATTTGTTTCAAAAACAACGCAGTTTGACTTTTTTCCCTTTGTTTCAGGGTCTTTGTGTCGCTACCCTGTTCTGCTTCTGTAACGGTGAAGTAAGTATTTGCTGCAGTTATTATCTGACCTTCAATTTCCAGTTCCATTCTTATATTTTTCACAACCCCAAATGCGGTTAACCTTTTAACTCAAAGTCAGGTGAACCTTTTTTTGAAGAGAGGAAAGAGTTATACGGTGTATTGCTTCAAAGAATATTTTGAACAAATAAATCGCATGTGATTTTCAACTTTCTTGCTTTATGGTGTGAGGTTTTTACTTGAAAGCTGTGGTTTTGAAATTTTTTTTTAATAACTGCTCACCTGTCTCGTATAAGTCAATAACCTTATTTGCTTTTAAAACTCGTCGTAAGTGTCATCCACGAGCAGACCTTTGGAGCATCACTTAATTAAAAAGGTTTGATGATTTATTAAGTGTTACCAAATTGTCAGTGATTTAAATACAGACTTAAAAATTTTTCATGATATGTGTATTAATTAAAATAATTAGCTTGATTACTTAAACTTTTTAAGTTTATCAGTTTAATTCTTATCTAATTTGTATAAACAAGTCAACATCTGATAGGTAATAATGTAAATAGTATTTCTAATGGCCATAGATTCACTATATTAAATAGTTTTTGACCAATACTATGTATATATATATAATAACACGACAAATTTACAGAATATAATGATAATAATATTGTATGTATTGTCTAAATATACACTTTCTATTTCTCTGCGCTGTTTGCAAAATCTTACCGCCATTGTGGTTTATTAGGTTGGCACCCTGGTCTCATGACTGGACGCCATTTTGTATCAGTCCTGTTTCAGCATCATAAACATAAATTAGTTGATGAAACATGATTGAAATTAACATTTTGTAAATTTTCAATTTCACAAAGAAGTAGACAAATGATTCTATTATAGGTATAAATGTATGTAATTCGAAAAATCTGGGATTGTGGCAACACTGATTTTTATTTTTATTAATCCCCGGAAAGGTGTTGCTTATCACACCAAAAAGAATTCCTTGATTTTTTGATATTTTTAATCCTCCCTCATCGTTTCTGACCTTTTGTTTCTCTTTTTACATTTACAAATTAATTCGTTTATTCTATTCTTTAGGTTCACGCTCAAATGAAGCGACATTTTACAAATTGGAAAGAGTAAGTTTAGTCCTAACTGCCCTTTCCTTCACGTAAATGATTGTTGGCCTTGAACAAGGATTTTTGACGATATTATTATTTGCGAGTAATTTTTTGTTTCATATTCTGCACAATATATTGATAGTTCTTACCGCACTTCCTTTTTCTTCAATTTGATAACTAATGCAGTGACTTCATTTTAATAACTCTTCTGAGTTTGATTGATGTTGAAGAATCGCCATGTTTATAAACGTATAAAAATTAATTTTTGATTTGTGTCTTTAAAATTTGATTGATTGTACTCACTTGTTTCGTTTAAGTCAAATTTACTTTAAAAACAATTATCAAGCAGATGATATGATATACTGTTATGTTTAATATAGAGTTTTACGTTATAAATGTGGAAGGGAAATTAAAAGATTTCATTGCATTATCACCCGTTGTGCACTTTTATGACACAAACATTTATCTGTTCATTTCACACCACATAGGTTCTTCATTTCCTTCTTTTTCTCTTTCAACCTCTTCTTCCGCCCTCCCTCTTGCCCAAGGTTAAAGCCACTTGCATGCTCATTTTTGGTCAGTAGTTTTTGTTTATTATTATTATTATTTTTGTTAAATTAAAAAAAATAAAAGCTTTCAACTATTTTTCATGAGCAGTTTCTGTTGGCTGTTAGTTCGGCTTGTTGATGGGCAGTTATGTCTAAATTTACTTTAGCATCAAGTTATTAAAAACAGTTGGCCAGTTGAAGTTTTGGTTTTTGTTTTTGTTTTGTTTGTTTTAGATGGACAATAAACAAATCCTGAAAATGTCTGAACCTAAGTTTTTGAATGTTTGGCATCCCCAAATTTTCCAAAACTCAACAAAATCAATTCTGTGGGAAACTGAGTGTTGAGAGTTTCCTCAAAAAGTCATTTTTAGACTCTGACTTTAAATCGAGCTGAGAGTTTGCAAATAATTTTTATGGTTGTTTTCGTTGTTCTTTTTAGGAACTTTAAAGCGGAATTCATAATTCGAGATTGTTTAAAAATTGTCTCATTTTCTGGGTTGAAAAATTTTTTTGAGTACTTTTGTCGTTACAAATAAAGTAGGGACTAGGAAAAGTAGGAGAGAGTACATTAACTGACGCTTGGGTTGCTTTTATTTTTTGAAACTTCCCTTGCCAGTGAAAATTTTTAAGGTTACGGCAACAGACAGACAATTATTTTACTCGCAAATATAAAATTTTTTCAATTTATTGGCCTAATTGTCATTAGAACGACTTATAAATAACTTTAATAAGAGAGCACAAATAATTCACGCTTTGATGAAGAATTTATTTCATGAGGAACTGATTTCATAAATACCGCACACTATGACGAACCCCCTAACACGAACTTTCATTACATAGATGGAGTAGACCTTTATAAGGAAAACTTTGCAATAGCAACGCAGTTATTTGTTATTCAACCTTAAAATAACTTTTTATTTAAAGTAATTAACTCACAATTTATTTGATTCATTATTTAAATTATTAGACAGAGGAACACTACAAAATTACTTCCCATCCTCTACTGCTCTTACAGTCACATCCTATTATCCCATCCCTGGGGTTGAGACACTGGTCTGTCCCTAGATACAAAGCCCTTTAAAGCCAGACCAACTACAAAATGTCTCGTTTAGAGACAGATGGCAGTTGACAAGGGGTGAAAAGAACTGTTTGTAGTTTGTATGAAATGTGCATTATTTATGAAATAAATTCTTCCTACTAGTCTTGACTATTTCTGAAATGTATCTTCCGTTAAAGATTCTCACACAAAATGAATACCTGATTAAAAAAATAGGAAGTTATTTATGACTCTATCCCGTAAACATGTCTTTATATTGACTTATTAAAAAGGTTATAGATTAATATAGCGATTGTGATTTTTACTGGCGAGGATTTCACGTAGATAATAAGTGTTTCTTTAAATAGTTCACCCAACCGCCTTGGTTTTTAAAATGATAAACTCCTTTGTAACGCGGTTTTCTTTTTTGTCTGTTTACAGGTGATAGCTCAAATAAGAAGAAGATACCAATTTACTGTCTTTAGGAATCGAGCCAATTCTTGTACAGCTACTACGGTCTCGGTACGTCAGGTATAAACACTAACGCATACTAACCATATCAATAAAATAAATGTCTACTAACACAGTTATGAAATTAAGATTTTATCTCCCATTTTGTTAGATGGAGTCATAAATAACTTCAGTTTTTTTAATTTTTTTATTTATTAACACTATGCCGTCCGCTGGGCCCACTTTGGGCCCTTAAAACGCCAACGGTTGACCGCCGATGACCCCACGGTGGTGCCATGCAATATTCACAAACACTATTGGCTGAGCGCCGGTGACGTCACATTCGAAATTATTGCGCATGCGTCGCTGGCGATCTTATACCTATTTACACATATGGACGATTACCACTAAAGTTCATATGTTGTGAATTTAAAAAATTGGTGCTCAAGCAGCACGAGAGTCAGATCCACCGGAAAAAATTTACATCAGACGTCATAGTGTTAAGAGGCTTAAACGAAGGATTCATTTCATAAATAGTGCACACTTACAAAGCGTTCCTCTTTCACTTTAACTCTGACTAACAAATAACTGTCTATTAATAATTCCTAATAAATGTGTGCAATACTAAAGAAAAGAATGGTTATTCTAAATTTTCCACTGCTTATGAAATAAATAAGACACTTGAAAGAATCATTTCATAAATAGTGCACACTTGTAGAAAGAAGTGTGCATTTTTATCATGCTAATTTACAAATGTGTGTATAAAAAAATTTTTTTGTGCAAATGTGTTTCATCTATTCATACAGTTTCACCGAGAATACGTATAAGTTAAACTAACATTTAAATAAATTAAAAGTTTCATTAATAATCAATTTTTTTGTTTACAGTTTATTCGAACCACCCCACCAATGGCGGGAGAGGAAAAGGTTTAACAGAGGAGTCGACCAGATTCTACTGCCACGGTAGAATTTGAGGCATGTTAGTACAAGATACTGTGGAGAAAAATTTATTAGTGAAATTCCAAAGACCGTGAGCTTTTTGTTTGTCAGTATCGCGGATTTTAAACGAATCGAATGTGTGTGCAAAAGAAATGAAATATTTAAATGACTTTAGTTCTAGATGCTGTGTTTTGTAGGAAAAATTTTTCTCACCCACTCTAGCCTCCTGGCATATTTTTACGAAATATTTTTATACGGTGTAAATTTTTACTTATAACATATTCTTGCTTTAAAAAAATCACGATTACTTCAAAAAAAGCATTTTGGAAACTTGAAACTGTAAAAGCAAATCATTTAATTCTTGAATCGAGAACTATTGTTAGTATTCTGTTAGCGCTAAAGGATGGTAATTGTTAAGCTGGATCTAAAAATTAAATTTTTCTTCTTTTTTGTTTAACTCTCGAGGATTCACTCATGACAAAACGTTCTGAAGAAGATGGTGTTATGAAAATTTAATGACATGTATATATGTTGTGTTTTTCCTTCTTGGATATTTGATTTTTTCTTTCTTCTCATTTTCATTCAACATATCTCGAGTTACAACACCTCGATCCACAATCCTAATTTATTGCCAAATTGTTCTTTGCTTCACTTCAAGAACATTCAAACAGTTATATGTGTACTGTAAATTTAGTTTTATTTTTGTAATTAAATTGCTTTTTTTGTATCTATCGATATTTTTTATCTACAAGCCAACTTTGTTTCAATTTTTTTTTCACTCTTTGAGTTTTCCTTTTGTTCCAGTGTCCCACCATCTTCCTTTTTGCATTTCATCCCTCACAACTCTTTCTCCAGAACTCTGATTTTCTGTTTTAATTTTTAGATTTTTAAGCTTTGGTAAAATTTAAGCGTGGTTCTCACTATGATCTATTTGAGTTCACTAAGATTTCCACTTATATGTTACAGTTGAATTAAATTCGGTACAGTCAAGAGATTTTTTTAGAAAGATCAAGAAACAGAGTAAAATCTATGAATGGAATGGCGAACCTTTTTTGACGTCCGTGTCATACAGTCATAAAAATTTTTGGTAACGTGGCAGAATAAAATTTCATTCGAAATATTAACGAGGTGAAACTATACTTAAGTATAATTAAATAAACAAATAAAGTAAAAGAAATTTTTCTTTATACAGTTTTACCTAACGCACATCTTTATACTGTATGCTTTGAGAGAATCCATGCCATATTTTAATAGTAAAATGTATAAATGTTCTTGTTAACGTACTAAGATAAGTATTCAGTAGTATAAATTTATACCATAAATTATAAATTAAGTGTAGAGTAATAATTTTTAATTAACTTCTATCAAAAGAGATAACTCATTAAAAAATAATTTTGTTTTGTGTGCGTGCCATCAAAATTTTCAAACGTTCCACTTGTGCCACGCGTGCCATAGGTTCGCCATCCTGATCTATGACATCACTTCTATTATCACTGATTTAAAAAATACAAAGAAACTACTTAATTCATGTCGTCTGTACCAGTCACGCTTTATTTAATCTTTCAAAACTATATTTATCGATGAGTAATAAGTGTACATCAAGATAAAGAAGCATCAAGAATTAAAAATGAATTTTGATAAGACGAATAAATAATGTACGATACCTGGCTACTTGGTTAACCCTCCTATTGCAAAATGAAATTTATTGCGAACCCAACTTTAGTTTTAACAAACTATGCAAAAGGTAAATTTGTCCACATTAATAAAAATTATAAATTAACACTAAAAATCGAAAAAAATAATAATTATAAGCGAACCTTTTGTTAAAAAGTGACGGGAAAGTGGAGATTTAAAAATTTTGAAAGTTGATTTCGATAAGTCACCATCAAAGGAGCCATAATTTTTAAAAACATTGTTTAAAAAAAAACTTAATTTACGAACACTTGTTGCAAATGGATGGAAGTGACTAGTGCCACGTCAAAAGTGCAAGTAAATTGTAATCTATTGCTATGAGGGGATTCTTGTAGACAGAATGTTAAATGCTCACAAAAATATTATTGTTTCAAATTTATCTGACTTAGTTGATCAGACTGATTTAAACACTCTGGTTCCTGAATTACTGGAGAGAAATGTACTTAAATCTCGAATGATTAGTAAAATATTGGTAAGTAATGTCTTTGTTCGATTCACGTAAAGTAATAACAAGTATTTGTTTCGAGCAAGTGTTTTTATTTTTAAAATGAAATTAAATGCCAACTCAAAACTCAGAGGAAGTGTTATTTTGTAGTTTTAGAGATTGCGAACAAAACGTATCCGTGTGTTTTTATTATATTTACGAATATTATTAATCTTATTAAGTATTTTCGGATCATTGACCTTTGAATAAAGGTATTCGTCGGGTATGCGTCATCGGTACCAATTGACAGTAATTAATTAAGTACTACACAATTTGAACATAAAAACTTTTGTGTGTTTTTTATTTTGTATTGTAGCAAGAGGGCAATTAATTAGTAAAACAAATCAATTGATTTAAATAGTAATGTCATATTTTTTCATTAGTAAACATATTTCTGGGTGAGACATAAAGCTGATGTATTTTGTTTTAGTTTTTACATCATGCTATTACTATACTTATTGTTTTGTTCAATGATTAAGTGATTAAAATTTCTTTTTTATAGAATCCAAACCACCCTGCTACGCGCCAGAAAACCGATTTGTACATTCAAATATTACGAAGTGGGCCACAAGCTTTCGAAGAACTAATAGATGCTCTGTCAGTCACAAACCATTCGCAACTTGCTAATAGTTTGAGAGTCATGGCTGAAAATCCATCACCTAGTGTTTTGAGTTCACCATTAATATCAAGCAGTAATGAATGTCTCGCTTCCACAGCATTTGAGTTGGATGGACCTTGCTTCTCATCTCCTAAGGAAGATTCTCAAAATTCTCAAATTAATGACTTAAAAAGGAAATACCAATCTTGGTTTACTGAAAACCTTCCCTAATAGCTGTTGTTCTGTTTCTGAAAGTACTAACTTAGTTTCACAAGATCTCCAAGATTCTTCTACATCTAGTTCTGACGATAAAATGTTTGCTTTACCAGCCTATCTAAAACCTTTAGAAGAGGCTCTACGAGCAACTGAAATAGCTCCTCCAGGTAAGGGTTTTTCAAAAGTTATATAAATATTATTAAAATTTTTAATTTAAAGAAATGATCTAAATAATTATATTGGCATTTACTTTAGAAATCTTTGTGAATTTTCAAACTGAAAAAGATCTGCCGGTCAATGTGGTAAAATCAAAAGAGTGGCCAACTGTAACACAGGAAACCCTTATGTTACAAAATGGACTCAAATCCGCGAGGCTGTCTCCTACTTATTAACAATGTCAATTTTCATGATGAAGAGAATTATCCTGAGAGAAAAGGTTCTGATAACGATCAGACAAGAGTGACAAAACTATTCAAACAATTTCACTTTGAAGTGGAAGATCATAGAAATAAAACGAAATCGGTAAGAAAAATTTTTAAGAAAATTTTTGACCTTTGCAGTCATTATTACAATTTTAAACTGGCTATTTGTTTCAGGAAATGGAAAATATTATTAGTAAATTCTCAAAAAAGAAACAACTGTACGATGTAGACTGTATATGTATAATAATGATGAGTCATGGAGAGGAAGGTGAATCGAAAGAAGATAGCGAGATACTGGGAATCGACGGCCTCGGTTTCAAGATGTTAGACATCGTCAGTTATTTTGACAATGATGCTTGTCCGGCCGCAATAAATAAACCAAAACTATTCTACTTCCAAGCTTGTAGGTGAGTTTGAAAGTTCATAATATTTTTATTATATTTAGTGCAATAATTTGAAAATTTGAATGAATTTACCTCTTAAAACTAGGAGAGTAAGAAAAAACTGTTTAAACGCTTTTTATTTTATCTAGAGGGTGTTTAGTCGATCCTGGAGTAACTTTATTCAGTGGACTAATATCTAAAAGGATAGAAACTGACGGAAGAAAGATCAACTCCACACCAGTAAATGTTAAAATTAGATCTCAGTCTGACATATTTATAGCTTGTCCTGTACCTCCTGGAATAATGGCCAACAGAGATAATTTAACAGGGACCTGGTTTATACAAACAATCGTCGATGTTTTCAGTGCTCACGCTTGGAATACACATTTAGAAGACTTGATGAAGTTGGTAAGTATAGTTTTTATTTATTTGATCTTTGAAACAAATCTGTGATCAAGTATTCACTACTTTAATTGCTGTTTCTTTTTCGCAAGCCGCCATTTTTGTCTGTATGATGTCGGAGGTGATTGTCTTAAATGTCTATAAGTATAAGAAATGTTTATTGGAACTGTGCTAAATGCTTTGTTGAAACAAAAAAAATCTGTAACTTGTTTTTTTTTAATTTCAGGTTGATCAAAAATTAAAAAGAATGAATAATTTGTACCACCACAATTTTCAGTCCCTAACAACAAAAACCATAGGTTGGAATAAAAATCTTTATTTCAACCCCGGGCTTTATAGAGATGGATCCGGAAATACCGTTCGCATTGGTAGTGGTGAGAACTGTTCGGACTTTCCGGAAGAAGGTTAGTGCTTATCGATCACTCTTCTCTTTCCCTCTTCTACAATTTGCTTCGACAGAAGAGTAATCAAAATTATTGTTCGTATTCGTATCTAAAAGAAATAAACTTATCTCTTGTTCGGTATTGTGTTCCAAAATTAACCCAAGATATGAAATTGCGGTCGTTTTTGGGTAAATTGTTGGCAATCCTGAGATAAGAACAATTTGACGGCTGAGAGTTTAGGGTTGGTATATGATACAACAGCCGGTTTTTATTACTGCACAATATTTTAAAGACAATGAAAGTTTCGCAAAATAATATATATGAAACACTAAACTATAATTCATTAGAGGACTGACGTAATCTAAATATTAATAATAATAATAATCGAAAATCTTAGTTTTCTCCATTTTTATTAATCTTAAGCACTCAGCTGTCAAATGTTATTTTTCAGGATGTCGACAATTTGCGGCAAAACGGCGGCAAATTTAAATGTTGCATTACCCCACATAAAAAGATTTTGTATATACACTGACTCCCCAGTTAGGTTAAAATCTATCAGGCCAAGTGTACAGAATAAAAAAAATTCCTACGTTGATTTTAGACACCCCATATATAGTATTTCTTAATTTTTTGTGCATGGGAGTTTGCTAAATAAATTATGTAACGAATGGATAATTAGTTTTCTTGAAAACTTTAATTCATTTAGAGTTTGTATTGTTTTAGGTATGGATGTTGTCGACTCTTGTGGACCAGGATCACCTAAAAGTTGTATAAAAAATGATTATTCAAGGCTTAAAGATGAAAACGATGGTAAAACTAATTGGTGTTGTCTACATTAGGGTATTGCTGTTCTTTTTTTTTTATAAAAATAAGACTAGACCGTTGTAATAAGAGTGTTATTCGAAAAACCAAGACTGTGTTCCATGCCCTTAATTCGCGAGTTGTTTTTGTCCAAAAAGTGATTGGTTCACTTTATTTTGTTGAACGACGCCTAGTTGTTATTTTATCTAGTTTTTAAATTTTAGCTAAAAGCTCAATTTTTTCTAGACGATAATTGTTTTTATTAATTTAATTAAAGTGAATAGTGTTCAAGGCATGCAGGTTTCCACTTTTTTTTTAATTGGAATCTCGCGAACGTGCCTTAATGAATTTGACAACTTCACTTGCCAAAAATTTAACGGGTTATGCGGACTTCGTAATTTTTTTTTAAATAACACATGTATAATAATTATGATATGAAACTTATACAATGTTTATTTATAATAGTTTTTTATAAAACTTTCTCAGAACAGATTGTAAGGAACTTTTTTAAAACTTTTTTTTTCGAAAAGTATTTCGCGTTGTAACTTTGTATGTAGTTTTTATTTAGATGAAAAATATTTTAGTTAAATATTTTTTTGGTATATACAAAAGCGAAATTTCAAATTGGGTTTCTCAATCTGATTTCGAAATTTCGCAATTTCAATAAATTAATTTTTAGAACTAGTGTTATTGATCTGAGGATCTCTCTTGCATTTATTTCTCGGCTCAATTCGACTTAATTGCAATATATCCGTGCCATTAGGATCATACCGATTTTAGCGCGGGAACTAAGGGTGCAGTATCAGGGTCATTTAATCGTTGAGTGCAATAGTGCCATCGATATTTTAAATTGAGGGTACAGCAGAAACGCTTTCTGGGTACAACTGCATCCTTTCGTTAAAGTGGAATGCCTAGAGTGAAAATGTTTTGTATTTTTGATTTATTACAACTTTGTACTGAGATTTACTGAGTAGGTTGTAACTCCCTATTGGAGGTAAACAACTGTAGGTCACAATGGTTATCAACTCACCAAAAATGTACAGAATGGTTGCGTATTGTTATTTTTAATTTAAGATCAAATATACTGTGAATTCGTTTGTTTCGTGAATAAAATTATATTCAATTTTTAAGAGTGTGTATTCACTAAAACCTTCATTGAACGTTTTATATTTTCCTCCAATCCAGACAATCTCATCATTTAAATACATTTTTCTGACTATTCTATAAAGTTTTTTAATATTAACATAGAATTAATAATATGGCTACACATCAAAATAACTAAAAATTTGTAATATTTCTTTGGGAGATCTTTAAAAGGCAAAAAATTATAGTTTAGGGGAGACCTATAGTTGAGTGGTTAAAGCATTTAACTGGGAAGTGAGAGTAGAAGCCCCTTACACCCATTATATCAAAGGTTACACAGGACACAAAATTAAATTCAAATTGTAGTCAGCAAGTGATAAAAAATTGAAATATAAACAAATTTGATAATAGTGAGTAGTCTCATCATAAAAATATTTTATTCGTTTGTTTAAAAAAATAAAATAAAATTTAAAATTTAAACAAATAATTAAAATTCCAATTTTGTGAAAGTGTCTAAATCCTTGAAGCGCCAACATCTTCATTTATTTATTTCTGTTAAAGTTCTAGTGTATTGTTCATGGCATATTTTTGCTTCGAGTCTCTTGGTATGATTAAAATTAAGGCCAATTGCAGTCCAGACAAAAGTGATCCTAGAAGGTTGGTGATCTGAAATAATGTTAACCACCATGTTAAAACTTATGCCTTTGCACAAAATTCTGTCAATTTTTGTATAAATGACTACAGTGAACTATGGCAGAGGTGCGCAAACTAGGGTTCGCGATTTTTTTTTAATTTCAAATTTATCGCCGAATATGGATGAGAGAAGAAACTTACAGCCTCATACATCTCATTAATGGGGAATTCTACTGTTGTATAAAAAGTATTTTATTAAAATTATAAATAAAATTAATTTCTGTTAGATTTGATGATGTTTTTACTCGATAAAGTAAAAGAAATGCGAGAACTATACATCGTATTTGTGAACATGTACCTCAGGGGGTTGCCAAAATTTTCTCTCTACTGAAGGGGCCGTAGTCGGAAAAAGTTTGCGCATCACTGAACTATGGTTCACATTATGTGAAGATTCATACTAACCAAAATACAACCATCATTTATGATATATCCATATACTGACCACTGTGCTGACACAATAAATGAGGCAATAATCAGCAATCTGGGAAGACTTTCACTATTCCAGGTTTTAACGACAAAATGCTGTGCAAAAATTAAATTTTTTATGAATGTAATTTTCCTTTTATTATTTCACTAGCGAGGAGTAAACAAAAGTAATTACCACATTGGCTAATGGAGAAGCAAAAAACAAAATAGTCACACAGCTGCATATAAGGCCAAATACTGATACCAATCTCTTTGAGTCTGTCTCCAAAATACTGTAAATAGAGGCTGATGTGACAGTGCACATAGCTAAAGCTACTTGCTTTTTAACCTGAGCCTAAAAACAATTCAAACAAAAGCCCACAAAATGTGAAATTATTGTCTGAGTTAAACTGCATCAATTTAAAATCAAAACAGTCATAAACAACTTCATTTGTATATTATCCATTTAACTTATACCAGTGCTCTGAAAAAGGCATGTTATGCTTTATCTTATCATGTACATATAAATGAAAATTTTTGGGTTTAAAGTAAAGATAAGTTGCAATTACCCACTTTTTTTGTGCAGTACAGGTAATAACAAATTGTATAACTGAATTGAAGTCCTAAACCAATTAGATTAACCCTGACTATTGCTTTGTCTTCAATTATACATCCATATAAAAGCCATAAAGTGCATGATGTAAAGGCAACAACATATGGTGTGACAAGCATGTCACCGACACTTTGTTTCTTAATAAAATTGTAACATGAAGGCCTGAAAGAAAAGATGTTATCTGTTGTTGTAAATATTCTTATCACAAAAAATTTTTATTAGTGAACCACAAAACATAAAGTCTGCATTTAATTACAAAACTGCAGTTTTGTTTGCATATGCAAGTGCTTAAGCATCATCTTGTCCAAATGCTTTGTTACTTTCTTCACTAAAGTGAAAGTAAGCCAATGCTACAACTGAACATTTTAGGTGGTTTAGGTGTTAGTCAAAACCCACATCCACTTGAACTTGGTTAGATCTTTTAAAGATCGTCATATAATTTATTATTTCCAACTCCTAAGCTAAAAATTACATACAGAGGAGAAAACATTTGTAAAATGGTCCACAGTGATGCAGACACTCCAATTAAATCCCTCCATTCAGACTTATTTTCCATTGACAGCAAATACTATTTAGTAATACTTAGGAGAATTCAAATTTAACATTTTGTCGAGAAAATTGTATAAAAGCAACTCAGTCAGATGGGTTTCTTCCCATTTTGAGAATGACTTCTACCCCTTTACATCTAAGCCTACATTCACCGGTCAGTTATAACGAAATAAGTATTTAAAAGTCGTGTCATTAGAATTAATAGAAACATAAAAAGCTTTTGGTGTCCAATGTTGGTAACTTCCGGTACCGGCAGGAGCCATCACTAGTCTAGACTAAAAAGTCTTTTTCAGTCTTCAGAAAACTTTTGAAATTATAAGTACAGCATTTTTATCCATGGCCTATGGCTTTTTTTAATTTCTTTAAAAAATAAGTATTTTTCTTAGAATAAGATAATATCGGTGGGAGGAGTAGTGTAGTGTTTAAGTTCCTGACTTGGATGCAAACGGTCGTGAGTTCGAATCCTCCTCCCGCATCCTGTTATACCCAAAAATTAAGGGTGAAAAACGGGGAATAAAACCACAACCAAATAATAAGATAATATCAAAGTCAAAATATATCGCCCGATTTGCCATCTAAAAACCTAACTCTTCTATGTGTTCAGAAATTATCTCAAACGACCTCAAAAATTAAAACAAAAACGAATAAACTGGTATCATAAAGTTTTTAAATGGAACGATGCGCCTTCTTCTATTCTAAGAAAATGGTCTGAAAAGGTTTTTAAAAAAATGCAAAAATGAGTCAATGAAAATATTTATACAGTTTATTACACTCTATCATAAAAAAGAAATGACATTTTCTTATGAAAAAGTAGAAAATTATGCTTATTACATTAAATTAAACATTTTTTTGCACATATTCTTTCCTTATTAACAGAGCAGGCATTCAACTTTTAATCTGCCCAGTTAACATCTTCAAAAATGAATTTGTTACAAAAAAAAAGAATTTTCACAAAAAAGGGGTACAACACACAATAAAATATTATTCCATGACTTATTTTAAAATGTCATAACTTGCAAGCCTTTTTAAACCCTCAAATGAGAATTAATCTGCATTTGTATGGGTTTCAACAAATCCACAACACTTTTCAGGATTGAAGAAGAAGAAATTATTATGTGGAGCTTCTTTTTGTGAAACTGCTTTCACTACTTCCTGAGCAAGGACACCTCCAACGATGGCACAGACTGGACTGACTTCTGCAAAAAGGCAGCTGTAAAGAAAATTAATTATGAAAGATTTTAGTTTGTCTTTAATTAACAAATGTTTTCTTTACAGAAGTTTGATTCAAATTACTTACTTAAATACAGAAAATGGTATCTTATTTTCAGGTATGTTCAAACTTTCTAAAACAGATTTGCTTAAGGATTTAAGCAGTTCAATCTCTGATTCTCTGTTTTTAGGATCAGGTTTCCTGTTGTATTTCAATCTAAACTCCATCAAAACTGAAATTGCAAGAAAAATCTCATTTGAGTTTTACAAAGAAAACAATTATTTTCTAGAGTAACTGAATGATAATCAAGTCATTCAATCAATTATGTAGTCATCTAGTTAACTGAAAGTAGAGGTCACTTATGCTATCGTACAAATATCCAATTTTTTAATATTTCCCTTTAGCACAGAGCAAAATGACTTTTACCTCTCATAAGAAAATATGAATAATCCATTTTTGAAACTTTCTTGGCATTTTCTGGTTTCGACCAATCAACTGAAAGAGCCTTAGCCAAAGGAACAAAATTTGCTGTTTGTTTTACAGTGGTTTTCACAGGTTCTGATTTTTTTTCACCCAAGCCTGGTTTTTCAACTCCCAACTTTACGATTTCCCTGTAATACAAAATAAAATTTGAAATGCACAAATAACAAACCACCAATCTTGCTATAGAACTTTAGAAAAACAAATCTCTCAATCACCTAATTGATAAGGCTTCAATAACTTAAATTACTTACTCTGCAAAATGATGAATTTGAAGGTCTGCAAATAAATACCCAAACATTCCATACACATCACCACAAAAAAATTTAATATTTCTTGATCTGCAAATGGTATTAATTCTTTTCAGCTCAGAAAGTGTGCACTCAGTTGCTACAACTACATCAAAATTAGAAAAATATTCCTCAGGTTTATCTTGAATTTTAATCGTCTCAGCTGAAACTTTAACCATAGGATTCAATGCTTGTGCTCTTGCTAATGATGACTCTGCTCTCTGAAAATTTATTTGTTTCTTGCGTTATTATTTGCTCAGACACAATAATAATGACTACTTTTAACTAAATCAACGTGAGTACTTACGGACGAGCCAACAGACTCGACAGGCGCCAGAAACTGGGAACAAGTATCTTCTTCAGTAAGCACTCCATCATCAAGCAAAGTGACACTTTTGACTCCCGACAAAATAATATTCTTTGCGACTTCAGCTCCAAAGCCTTTGACGCCTATTATAAGCACTCGGGAGTTTCGAAGCCTGTAACAAATGATAATAACAATCATCACATCCCAAATGGAATAGCAGTAAACGTAAAAAAGTCTGCAGTTGGTTGTTAACTAATGACCGGCTTGAGGAAACACTATTAAGTACGTTACAATTACCTTTTTGAGAATCTAGACCCCACAAACGAATTTGACGATCGTATAATTCAGCTTCATCTTCTGTTAATTCTAATAAATGACCCGCTACCATCTTTTTTGACGTTTGGAAGTTGAAACTGTGAATGCAATATTACAACACAAACAAAGTCAACGAAGGAGACGTGGAAGAAGAATCTGTGATCCCGTCCTTCGTTTACCTTTGGCAACCAAACGGATTCGTTACTGTATTTAATTTTTCATTTTGTTTTACCAAGTACTTTACTTTAATTTTGCCTTTGACTTTTCAGGTTAAACTTTTATTAGTGTTATAAGTACGGTTTACCTCAAAAAACTGCCAAGAAACGGTATAAAAAGTGACAAGCCGGGCACGCCTAACATGGTGAAGAATTGAATCCTCTACTTATCGTATTTTTAAAAATAACCCTCCGTTTTTGTTGATTTTACTTCACAATAATGGCTGGTAGAGGACGTCGTCTGGAAAACATAGATTTTACCAAAAAATTAGGAACGTTAGTGCCTTTGGACGATTCTTCCGTCGACCTGCCAACACTTACAAAGAAAATACACGAAATAAACGTGGCAAGCGTCGATTCGAACCTTCTATTAAGCATTGAAAGTATATTTACACAGTTATGTACTTCTAAAGAAATAATGAAAGATGTACTTTCTAATTTACATTGCGAGGCACTGTGTGATATTGACTTCGGTGATAAATTACTCATAGCTCTTGAGAAAGTATTAAATTTTGAGGTTGATGGTGCCTGTGTAAGAGGAGAACTTTTATTAGCCATTCAATCTGATTTTGAAGAGAGACAATCAATGTCAAAATTGAATCATAAAAAGTTTCTTAATGCATTAATGCTACTGGGCAGTGCTTATAAACGAATTAAAGTTTGTGGTGTTCCCATATTGATTTTGGGTCGTGCTGTCTTAGAATATTTTGATTTAATATTGAAAAGTAAAGAGCCTGATGATTTTAAGGTTTTAGTAAAGCAAGTAAGTAGACTATGTTTTCTATCATTAGAACACCAACTTCAAAATAGGCCTAAAATGTTTTATTTTATTTACCTAAAAGTGGTTTCATTGAGTGAAGTTTTGTTCGAAAACCAAATAACTCATAAATTTCTTTTACAAGTAATACAAAGAAATATATTGAAATGAATATAATTTTAAAGTTCTTCTAATCATCATAAATATTTAAAAAATAAGGCAGTTACACTGATGATGTGTTTATTATTTTATATTATAAAAATAATTCTGTATGAATTTCAGGTTTTAATAAATGGACCACAACTTTCACAAACAAATGAATTATCACAAAATTACGAACTCCTTAAAAGCAGCCTTAGAAACACATTGATCACCCAAACCTTAAACAATTCATGCAAGTGTTGGATTTTATTATGTCTTGATTTTATGTCAAACAATTTAAAACCATTAACAGGAGTTGTTAAAGACTACTATGTTACTACACTGGGAGAAGAATATTCAAAATTAGAATCATTGATTGAATTATTTAAGGATGAAAGGGAAAATTCAATCTCGCCTACTAAAAAAGAAATTTCCAGCCCAGGAAAGAGTAAAAATTTTGATCAAAAACCGAAAAAAATGAATACCAGTAAATCAGATTTATCAGACAGATTTTCTGACCTCAACATGACAAAACCAGATGGTGATAATTTTAAGGGGAAGAAGGGAAAGAGTCAAACCTCACCAAATCAAAAGAACACAAAGAGAGATAATCAAAGGTGGCAAGATGATAGACCTAACTGGGGCAGAAGTGAGAATTACAGTTTTGGACATGATGATCGTTTTAATAAGGATGAGAATTATTATGGGGTTCAGTTACCCAGGAGACCCAAGACTGAAAATCAAAAGAAAAATTTTAACACTGATAAATTTGGTAAAGATGTTTTTGACAAAGACTTGAAAACAGACTCAGGTAAGTCTTACTGAGAGACAAGCGAAATTTACAACATCATATTAATTGTTTAATTGTCAATTTTATTATCTCATTTTAGGTACTGCTAATGCTAAAGAATCATCAAACCAGGCATCAAAACTTGATAATCAATTTTTTGATTGACAGTGGTTCAATCTTTAAGCTGATGTGTAGTGTTTATCGACACTTGTTTATGAAGTGTTTTTAATATCTAATGAGGCACAAATTTATTTTTAGGTTTGTTCATTAGATTATAAACTGTAAATAATTATCGAATTCACTGGTCTGTTCTCTAAAAAGCCCCTTAAAAGCTAAACCAACTACTTAATATCTTGTACTTGAACACAAGTGGAAGTTAACTAGTGAATAAAAAAAGTTGTAAATAGTTTAGATAGGTATTAAACTTACAAAGAAATAAGTTACATAGTAATTAACTTTCTAATAAGCAGTCCTGTAATCATTTTTTTTAATAAACTGCCCTTTTTTATTATGCATGTAATTTTTGTATTTGTATTCGTGCTTGTATTGTATAAATATTTTAATATATACAAAGGAGACAAAATTATACACATAGGAACTTAATTTGGACTAAATTAGACAAACTGAGGAAGTCAGCTGAAGCCTTTTGCTTTCAGATAGCTTCTCACATCAAATAAGCAGATCTTTGAGATTTTTGCTAATACATCTCATGACCACTGAAATATTGTTTGTTGGTTTTTATAGTTGTGAGAGTTCATTGGAGACTTGTTAGTTAAGAAAGTTGTTGAAAGACTTTTTTAAATCAATTAGAAACTTTTGTAAGAGAAAATACTTAAGAAATATTTTATGTTTGGCTTTACACTTTATTACCGGTTCAATTAGCCTTCAAATTGTCCACATCAGACAAACAAATTTTAGTAGAATTTTTAAAATATTGAAGTAGAATGTAATTTGATGGATGTAATATTTTATTTTTATATAATATATTTAATTGAAAGCTTTTTTATCAAATTGTTTATTGATTTTGTTAATATTAAAAAAGAGGAACAAATCCAAGAACAACGGTTTTTGTACAGTACTCGAATCTGTTTAAACTTCCTCACCGCTCGGAAATGTGTTTCCGAACCTTTCGAATTCTCCTTTAAATTAACGAAGTGTTTTTCGAAGTCTGAATATTTCGAAAACTCCGACAAAAGATTGACAATCATTGTTAGCACCGAGGAGCGGAAAAAAATGGTTGAATCAATAATAAAACATCAATAAAGTTTCTTTTTTTATTAAAAATTAACGTTCCCGCATAAACAAAACAAAAAGTAAGTACACGAATTGTTAAATATATTTTAAAATAAAGGTTTTAATAAACGATTAATCTATTATCTGATAATATGAACGTGGATTTATTTTCAAATTGCTTTTAAGAGGTTAATAAAGACTTATAATATATATAGTCAGCCGACAGTTAAAAGTTTGGGGGTAGAAAAATTAAACGTGTAATGAGGAAAGGGTTCTGTAAGATTCTGGTATTCGTGTTTATTTTTTGCTTATTGATTCCATATTAGAGGACACTGTATAAGCTATAATTCAGAGAAGGTAATGTTTTTGATTTAGAAAGCAATGAAGTGATTCTGTTCAAAGGTATAGAGAAGCGAATTAAGGCCGATATTTTTGAAAAATGGCAGAATCAGTGGGATAATAGTAAAACGGGCTGTATACCGTACAAATTTTTCCCCTCAGAGACAGGTTTAAACTAAGGAATATCGACATCAATTATTATACAACCCAGGTACTGTCAGGTTGCGGTAATTTTGCCTAATTAAACTAATTACTGAGAGTGCCATCAGTAATGATTGTGATAATGTCGGGCATTTTCTAACTGACTGTCTAAAACTGAATGATCTTAAGAGAGATACAGTATAATATAACCTTTTACAGTCTCCCACTGAAAAGTTTTAAAGAAAGAAAAACTTTTAGCATTTGTTTCAAGCCCAATGTAATATTAATTTATAAAACTAATGTTTTTTGTATTTGTTCTTTTTATATAATTTCTCCATGAACAACTTTGACAGAATGGATATACTGTTGTTGAGTATTTAGTTGTTTTCAGTATGTAATGTATTATTGCGCAAATATATTGAATTTATTGATTCGTCAGTATCCGAGTAGTGCGTACTTAGGTGAGAGTTAATTAAATAAATAATGCACACTTTCAGGAAGGAATTATTTTATGAAAAGGTCAAATCTACTCCAATATTTCTTAAACTGTTGTTTTTGGTCTATTTGTTTAATTGAACTAATGAATTTGCAATTTTTCTTTCCCAAAATGTAATAAACTAAGACAGCCAGTTTATTGCATCACCTTAAAAAATGGTGACTACCCCCAATGGAAAAATTCGTTCCAGCCCAAATTAAAATAACTTCTCAATACTGTTAAATTGTTTTATATTTGCCAAATGTTATTAATTACAGCAGCTCTATTTCATTTTAAACAATACTGATACCTTTTACAACAATAGATGAACCCCTTAAAAACTGTGCCGATAATGAAAGCTTTGTAACGAGTACTGAATGTCAGGACGAAAAACTAACCGAAAACCTTAAGATTGTTTTAAACGAAAGCAAACTATAGGTGCAACTACCTTTTCATAGTTCCGGTCAGTCTTTTGTCCTGTCGGATCCTGCCCGTGACCGTGGTCGGGATCGCAACCTTAGGCGCGATTAACTCGATAACCCTACGTTTCTTCCTTTTCAATTTGTAACATAGGCCACCTTGAATTTTATAACAGGTAGTGTGAATCGGTTGTGACAGAGGTGCGCAAACTAGGGGTCACCAAATTTTTGTAAATTTCGAATTTATCGCCGAACATGGATGAGATAGGTAGAAACTTGCAGCCTCATACATCTCATTAAAGGGCAATTCTACTGATTCTTATGTTGTATAAAAAGTATTTTCTTAAAATTATAAATAAAATTAATTTCTGTCAAATTTGATGATCTTATTCGATTAAATAAAAGAAATGGCCGAACTATACATCGTATTTGTGAATATCTACCTCAAGGGGTCGCCAAAATCTTTCTCTCTACTGAAAGGGTCACAGTCGGAAAAGTTTGCGAACCACTGACTTATGACATGGTGTCCACTATGTAGCAAGTGAACTGTATAAGAAATTATTCATGACTGAACAAAAATCAAAAAAAAAGGGCTAATTGTGATAAATTTTCTTATTTTTCAGACTCGTTTGAAAAGCGCGGAGTAAGGTTTACAGTATAAATTTTCGAAATAAAAGGAAAACCGATTATGACCAGGGGTCAACCGGTTGACGTGTAACAAAAACGAAAAAAAACAAAACAAAACAAAAATCAAAGTTAGATAAAGCTGGAAGAGTCAGTCTTCTTCGAAAGCGTCTTTGATGTTCGACAAATTTCCAAGTTAGCATAAAGCATGACGAATTGGCCAAACATACAAGAATACAGAAATTTCGAGGCAAAATTTTTTGATAATTCAAAAGATAAAAATTTAATTAATTCTGCTGAGAATAACGAAGTAGAAACAGTACAAAGAAACGAGTACAATGATAAAATCTATTCGGATAATTCGTACAACAACGTGACCACCAACCATTCCTCCGAGTCGAAAACAGTGCGTTGTGTCATTCGAAAAGATTTCGAGGAAGCCTTTAAGAAACTCGACAGGGGAGACGGTCTGGCTCTCAATTGTGAAAGCCTTCGGCCCAAGATCCAGGAAACCTCATCGGTGGATCAATCGATTGTCGATAAGATTCGATTACAGAATCATTTGAAATGGAAAAAGCAGAAAGAAGAGGAATATCTTCAGAAGAAAGAGGCCGAAAGGATTGCTCAACTCAAGAAGAAGGAAGAGGAATCCCGGTTGGAAAGACTTAAAAAACAGAAGGAAAAGGAAAGGATAGAAAAACTTAAGGAATGGCAAGAGCATAAGGCTCGGGAAAAGGAAGAAAAGAAGCGAGAGAAGATGGTTATGAAAGAACTGGAGGAAGAACTAAAAGGAGTCACTTTCACCGTGGATAAGGAGAAATTAATAGCTGAATGGGTCAAAATTAAAAACAGACAAAAGCAAAGTGAGTTCAATTATTTAATTGTATATGTCCTTTGGTAGTTTTTCATTCTGTATACTCTTATTAGAAAGTATATAAAAGACTCAACAAAGCGATATTTTACTTTTACAGTGGAGGCTGAGAAAAAGGCAGAAATGCTTAAAAAGGAAGAAGAAAACAGAGCGTTGAGGCAAAATTTGGCTGAACTAAGTTACAAACAATGGAAAGAGAGAATAAAGGGAAGGATGATGACTTTGCCCAAAAATGGATATCGTAAGTACGGAATACTTACCTCAAATCAATTTTGTTCCTTAAAATGTTTAAATCAAACTCGCCCAGAAAATATCACACAAGCACTTATTTATTATTTCCTGTAGAAATATTTGGACCTAAACCAGTGCCTGTCGTGAAGGAAGACTGGAACCACAATTTTACCAACAGTAGCCCTCGAAATGAAATCCATCAAGATGTTGGTCTCCGAAACACCAAGTCAAATACATCCACGTTTACATTGCGGCCAACGGTTAAAGAGTTTGAAAATTTGACGAAAGAATCTTTCTATCTGGGCGATTTGAAAAACAGAACACAAAGTTCTTGTCAACTTAAGACTGCAAAAACCGGCCATAATTTGTTTTGCGAAAGCGACGCCTCTCGGAAAAGGGAACAACACGGAATGCCTCTAAAAGAACTGCAACCGGGAACGATCGATCTTAAGAAAAACTGGTCGAATAATTTGAAAAATGGTTTTGGGGATAAAAGAGACAGAACAGTTTGTAATTCTGCATCTCAAGACCTAGAGGAATCAAAAACATTTTCTAAAAACATGAGAAAACATGAAGCAACATTTAAGCAACTTCTTTCAAACGACTACACATCTTTATTAGCAAATTTCCCTCGAGGAGGAGGAGACCAAAATCGCTGTCTTTCTAAATCTCAAGGTGTGAATTCGTCAACGCTGTTGGACGAGCTTTCCGAAAGCTTGGGCTTACCGAATAAAAAAAAAATCGATTTATACCTAAATGCTAACCCTTGTGATTTGGAAGAAGATTTCCCCAAGAAAATACAAAAGAAGAAAACACAGGTGACTAAATCTAGCGACATTAAGTTTCATCCCGAAAGGAAAAAAGAAACCGGAGGAAAACAGAACCTGAAGGAAGCTAATAAAAAAAGCTTTTCTAAAGAAAAATGCAATGGACAAGCTCACATCACATCTGACCCGGTTGCTTTGCGAAAGGAAAGAAAGCCAGTAGAAAAATGTGTAAACACGGAACTCGGAACCAAGCAAAAGACCGTGGAGTCTCAAAAAGCGAAAGATAAAACATACAGAAGATCTCGATCGTACGACAAACCCATAAAAAAAAATTTCAAAGATGCAGAAAAGGTTAAGGGATGTTCATCATCCATGTCTTTTGGAAAAGTCAGAGGTCCTGGCGAGGATCCATGTAAGCGGTTGAAGTTAACGAAAAATAAGACGTCGGCGTGTCAGAGGAAAAGCAGAAGACGGTCCAAACCGAACACTCCAGACGTAGGAGCGCCACGTCGAACGGGGGATAAAAAGGCGGCGGTGGACTCGGAAACGAAACCTCGAAAAAAATTCAAAAAAAGAAACGCTTTCCTGTCGAAATCACTTTCTTTCAGCGACAGCCCGTATTCCATAAAGAAAAACAAATCAAAAAGCTTAGAAAAATTAAGGGAAGTCGGCAAAAAAATCTAGGCAAAGATGGCGACACGAAAAACAATGAAAGCGGACAATGTCGAAAATTAACCTCAACCAAAGTATAGGAGGTATATTTTCGACCGCGTATTATTACTCTGGCCCTCATGCATAGCAGGTAGAGGTGGCCACAAATGAATAAATAAAACGGTTATACTCTTTTAAATCCAGCAGAAATAACAGAGTTTTAAGTATCCTAAGTACGGACTTAAAAACTCGGTATTACTCCGAATAAATGAGTAATACGTAATGGAATAAGTATGTATTAAAAATAGCAAAAGTAATAAAACGATGATAATGTATAAGTATTTATATGTAATATGTATTGTAAAAGTTTACATAAACTTCTTATCAATAGAAAGAGTAAAACACGAAGGTATAAAAATCATTTCATTCAAAGTCATCTATATACCCCGTACATATAATTCTACGTTTGGCTAGGTTATACTAAGCATACTGAAATGAAGAGGTCATTTTACATGTGGGTTCCCGCAAAAACTTCAAACCCATATCTAGGACCTCTTTAGGGTTCACTAGAATTTATCTACAGAATATCTACAGAACGGAATTGTTTTCCTAAACACAACTTATACTTTCCTACAATGCGAACAACTGTTTACTGTCTTGTACTTTCTATTACTGGGTCCAGAACCTTTCTTAACATCATTCTTTCCATTTTAGTCTTTATTGTGACACAGTCAGCGTTTTAGCTCACATCACATCTCTGACTGTATTTTATCACCTCAATACAGCAACCAGGAACCGTGTCACATCAAAACTGCCTAAAGCAGACGACCAGATGACCTCACCCATTTCCAAAAATAAGTATTGAAGACAATAAGAAACAACCAAAATAATAATAAACACCTACAAAATATTAATTTTTATTTCTGTCACATAAAATACACGTCAACAATCCTGATCTTAAAATTTTCATTTTACATAAAAACAATAAATACAAAGTAAAATATTATTTAATATAAAATGAGAAATGTGAAAAAAATTATGAAAATTATGAGGGAAAAAAAACGTTCGAAAAGGTTTATGCAATAATTATAATAATAATAATACTAAGCTAAGAGATTTTCATTTTTACTGAGATGACTAGATTTTATAAGAAACGAATTATTTAAATTTCAGTGAGAATCATAGGAATCAATCTCACTCGCCGCCATTACCTCAAATTTTTGTAATACTAAAAACCGAATCATTATAATATTAATATATTTATTTCTCTTTTTATATTAATAAGTTTTTAAGCGACATACGGATGTTATAAGTATCAAAGAGCAGAGTGATGGGTTTTAGAAGATCCAACCAAAAAGGAAAGTACGCGGCTGTGTCATTTTCTAATTTAATTAAGAAGGCAAGTTGTTACGGTTACATGTTACTACCGAACTTAGGAGAAGTGATTTCACAGCTCCCAGTATCAGTTTATGTAAAAGAATAACCTTTCACTATAGAGATCTGATATAAAATAATTGATTCTTACACCAAAAACTGGTTACAGTCTTAATTGATAACATGACTTTTCGAATCATTTTTGTTTTAAGTTACTTCTAAATCCCAAAATTTAAGTAATAGGTCAGCGAGTGAGAGAAACATAAATTTTGAAGACAGTCAAATTCACGGTCATTTATAGCTTTAAGTCAGATATTTTAACGTAAAATAAACTGAGCCGATATAAATTACCAATACAGATCATGAACAGGTTCACGTTGAGGTTTCATTACCCCCCCTTCAAACCATAATCACAATCACAATTCATAGCGTAACATGTTCGTTCCGCTTTCCAGAATTACAAAAACGGAAGAAACCTATCCAACACTGATTTGAACATATAAAATAATTTAGCAGTAATATGTGAAAGCGAAAGTATTCATTCGTTTACAATATTATTCATTTACTATATCGCAACCGAATCAAATACGAACATTACTAATCGATCACTACGGATAATATAAAATTTATGTACAAGACTACTACATTCGGTGATTTGGTGGGATGTCCGCGGTCACTTCTTCGTTTTAAGGTATTTGGCCACCTTGTGGTACGCCGCGTTTAACTTAACTCAAATTACAGTTCTGTCTTTTTGTAAAACTTCCCGCAGGTTCCCCCCAATCTTATATTATTGACATTGTGCCACGTGGAACCCACGACCAAATATCAAAAAGTCAACGATTCACGTCTCGACTTTTGACAACTAAAAAAGAAAATGATTCGAACACATCAACAACAGATTATGGTGTATACATATATATATATACTATTGACAACTATAATCATACTATAATTTGACGGAGTGATTCAGACACTTTGTTTTCATCTAAAAATTTTTAAGCAAATCATTGACATGATGATTCCAATATTTCGGATTTTACCATCCGAAACACGAAGGAACCACAAATACGAAATAACTTATGTATATATATACTTCAATATACACGATATTGTAAAACAAAGCATCTGAAACGATCTAAATTTTAATACAATAAAAAAATTGAATGTTAGCGTATGGTCTTCGGAGCATTTCCCTATTTTTTTATGTTGATCCTTATTTATTACAGATTTATAATCGTTAAAAATTCATAAAAACCTTTTTTTCCGTTATTTATAATTATATAAAAAAGATTTCCCATCTAGTCAAATAAAAACCTGCCCGTGTTGTTCTGTTCATTCCTCTAAAATTCTCTTTTTATATATATATACTCGATTCCCCAACATGCATATTTCTTTCCTTTTCGCCGATTACAACGATGTTTTCAATAATTCAGTTATGTACATGCATTCGCTTCAAAAACTAACTCAAAACTTACGTAACTTATATGTAAAAATAATAATACCAAAGAAAAAGACAAAAAAAGCAAATGAAAGCAAAATTCGACTGATTTGTCTTACAGACACTGTTAAAACTAAAAAAAGAAAAACCAAAAACAGAAATCCTGTCGCAAAAGTGGTGATTAAGTAACAATCAGATCATTGAAAATCATTTTAAAAATTCAAGGAAGCCTACTATCCATGCATACAAACACACATACAAAGAAAATAATAATAATAATAATAATACAAAAGAAGCCAGACGATAGCTGCAGATCATTTAACTGTGCTATCAATAAATTGACATTTCAAATTTTAAATTTATTAGCTGCCTAACTGAAATTGTGTCTTAAATCTCTGACAGAGAGTAAGGAGTGACGATGATTAACACTTTCTCCTTCTTCCAGTGTGAGTTTACACGACGAAGAACAACAGAGACAGTTTAATCACCGATCAAAAATTGATTGAGTCTGCAGCCACGTCAAAATAAATAAATTTATTCCTAACTTTATAAATAATTTTTGTAAACTTGTATATGAAAAAAAAAATGGTAAAAATAAAAAGCGATTATGGCAATTTAGGAACTTAACTAACAATTAAACGTGTAACAACCCAAAATTCAGGCTTACCAAACAAACTCGCAAATGAAAAGGTTAAGTTAATTAAATAAAATAAATTTCAGATCGTCATATTTACAGAGTCATTTTCGTTCGTTAATTATAAATTGATTACATTCGCACCTGAATCTTACTTTAAGATTTGGCCGAAAATAAAGGCCTCTGCATCCCTGGCTCCCGATTGATTCACTCATTTCTCTACGCAATCCCTATCCTAATGAATACGCTTAACATATTTGAGTCGTTTACTTAAACCTAACGCCATTAGAGTGTACAAAAATTATCTTCGATGCCGGAGTCAGGAGAAAGGGACGCAAAGACTCCAACAATCATGCAACATTCAACCTCAAAGGACAACATCGGGCAGGGACCTCGAGCACTAGGCTCTCGTGTTCTCGTTTTCGTGCACTATTTTCCTCTCCTTGTAGTAAATTTCTTCAGATTCCTTGTCGCATAGAAGAAGTATTACGGCTCCGAAGAGGAATATGGCTGCGCCCCAGCCTACGCCGTAGGCCCAGCCGAATTCCCACACCGTTCTGTTCCCTTCGTTTAATTCCGCGACCAAGCAAACTGGATACACGACTAGTGCAATTAGAACTGATATAACTGAAATCACAATAACCAACCTCATCATCAAACCCGATCATTTCAAAATTAATTACAAAATACTTGACACTACAACACTACTTACGTGATACGATCATCACATAAACAGCGATTCTATAATATTTATATTTTCTTCTGTGATCGTTGCTTCTAAGCCCTAGTCCCGTCAATACAGTTGCAACTAAGTCTGTTAACAATGTTATAATGCAAAGAGCTGCAGTCGCCCGAATGTACGCTACAAAAATAATAATTATTAGCAGTTATGTGAGAGATTCAAAAAACAACACCTCCCAACCATAATCAGGAGGAAATAAATAAAAATGAGATCCTCACCTACATCCCTAGCTGGATAACAATCGGGGGGATCAATTACGTTAAAAGGCAATGGTGTAGGAGCATTTTCTTCAATGCAATGGGCGAACAATCCTTGTCGCCAACCATCAGCCATTAACCAATCCGATGATCCCAAGGCCATTATCATCAGAACGACAACAATCATTCCACAAATAAAAGCTATAACCTGAGAATAAAATAACAAAACACAAATCAGTACGGAACATAAATTTTAAAACAGATTTTGACTTCACTTCTCTAACAAAATAAACTCCTCAACTTATTGGAGAAGATTTCAACCCGATTGTAACTATTTACTACAACCATTTCCTCTGGTGAAAGTGACCGTTAAAGACAGAGAGAAACATGCTAAAAACTTTTGTTTTCCAGAAAAGACTCCAACAACGACCGCAATTAATTTAAAAACCGGGGATGGGGCAAGAGAGCGGGTGATTTATTATATGGAGATCCCTCGCGAAAATTTATACTCTTATAATAAATTTACCTGCGCGATATTCGCTTCCGCCATTGTCATGTTCCACTTTTCTCGGACTTCTTAATCTCGATAATTTTAGCCGGTGTCACATTACAATGTCCATGTTTTGTGTCAAAGTTATTTCATCTGGATTTGTGCTAATTAATTTTAGACACAACAGTCCCATATTATTCATTATTTTAACTTTTCCTCTTTCTAGTCAAACACTTTCACATATTCTGTTTAACACGTCAATAAGATTGAGTACTGCTAAAAGAAATTTCCGCCATGAATAAGAGCGAAATGGCGAAGACATTACTAGAACTTAGAATAGCTTTGGATGAACCATAGCCAAATTTCACTCCCAGATCGTAACTTATTGCTTCCGGGATAAATTTAAGACTTTGGGGTCATCTCGTTCCCCCAGCAAATATCAAAATACTCAGAGACAATAGAAACAACAAAAGAGTACAGACCATCAACTTAAAAAGGAGAATGTCGAAAAGGAAAAAAAGCAAACAGCACTCCAATTTCGAAAATCAATACACAAGAAAACATAAAGAAAAATCAGAGAGAGAGAAGGAAAAGGTGGGTTAGCTTCCCCCATCAAGAGATATTGTCCTTTATCTCAATTTAAGAAAATTTTTTCACGAATCCATCGGGGAAAAAGGAAACTCATACAGACTCACGAGGGAAAGATGAAAGGAGAGCTCTTTGCTTTATGGATTCTGAAACTTTTCCCCTTTTCAAGCCTCAATGGATTTAGGACTTTCCTCCTGCATTCTTGCTCTCGTGAGAATTGCTTAGATGCTAAATCTTCATCTAAACCCTCCGAACTGTCTCAATTTGGACTGTGACTCATGAGAAAGGCGGAGCTGAGAATCTTCAAGAAAGGACCAACAGAATCATACTCTGACTCCTAGATTCCACTTTCATCTGACGTAACCTACCTCAAAACATAATTTATACCATAACAACCCAACCTTAAAAGCCTCTATAACCACAGAACTCAAACTTATTTTTAAAAAAATGAGAACAAAGGCTCCACCATGTAACAACCTTCATCATCACCTTAACTAACCTCTTACTCAGTAAACAACAACCAATCACCTCTCTAGTTCCTCTTAGTAGAAGAACACAGACCAAACATTCATTTCATAAATACTGCACACTTTTTATAATTTTATAAGTTTTACCTCCTGATATAAATAATTTTATAAAATACAAACAACACCAAATAATAGTAAGTAAATTTCTTCAAAAAACAGCTCATAAATTATGATAATCATAAAACTATGAAACAATTTAGAAACGAACTTTCCCAAATTATTTATAAAATGGCCTCCATACAGGTTGATTACCTCAGAAATGAATTCTCCAATTAACAATGCACTACTTTTAAAATTAGCTCCTCCCCAAAAAGCTTATCATTTAAAAAATAATCTCCATCCAAGTGTGCATTACTTTTGAAATGAATTCTACCTATTCAAGGAACTAAAAAATATTCTTAATTAAAAATGAAGAGCCCTAATACAGTGCTCTAACCTACTTAATCCCACTTTTATCTCAAATCCACAAAACTACCAAGAAATTTCTTAAACCACGACCTGGGATCAAAACCTCATTTTCATGTATCCGAATTTGTAAAAACTTTTGCATTTAACAACCGAATAACTCTCAAAATTGTTTGAAAAGGAAAAGTACTTTTCGACAAATAAGACACGAAACTACCTCGTTTCAAAGAATTGAAAACACCTCAAACAGATAATAAATAACAAATATAACAAAGTAATGGCCTCTAATCGCGTTCTCCTCGTTTCCGTAAAGCTCATCAAAACCACAAAACATTACAAAGTTAAACACGCATAAAAAAAAACGCCAACCAATGAAATACCTCAGACGAATTTAAAAGCACAAATTTTTCGCCATGTTTGTGTTTTCAATGAAAAACAGAAAGCAAATCAAAAGCACTTTTAACAAAACAAATAACAAAAGTCACATCACTTATACGCTCGAAATACTCCGTTTTGAGTTATAACTATAAACTACAACTATTTGACCGAAAGAAAATGTTTTCTTTAAGAAAAATGAACTTTGGCAAGTCGATGAGTATCCAAATCCGAAAGGAAAAATTTGCCAAACTCTCGACAGACGCGACCCGGGATTACTATTCGATCACGAATGTCGAGAACAGTCTGAAGCGAAACTGCGCGCTGCCAATGGCACAATCGATCAAGAAAAAAAAGGTTAAAATCTCTGCGAAAAGGTTTCGTCAACAGTGTTTCGCCTTCCTAACAACAACTCCTCACTTTTTCTACTATCTAAACAATTTCTACGACCTAATTTTTCAGGTCTTCGTGTATTGTGTGCATTACTTTTGAAATAAACATCTAAATACCCCTTAAAAATTACAAAACAAAAAATTTATAAAACCCTAAGCAGAAGTGTAACTCACTTTGAATACCTAAAATCCAAATAAGAGAATATAAAGGTACAAACCGAACCTTAAATTTCAAAACAAAGCTAAACATCTAAGTGTCACAACTACAAAATTTTCAAAAGGAATCGATATACTCATCAAGAATTGATTCTAAAACATTTAAATATTTCAAACCGAGCTATATCCAGGTGTATTTGAAGGACTGTTAATAAACAAAAATTCGAAAATCAAAATCTACAAAACCGATTGCTGTTGATGCATCCTTTCGTAACTCGGTTTCTTGACCCTTGAATTACACAGAGAAGTGGGGAAAGCCTGCGCGGAGGATCACTTCTCTCAAAAAACTGGAGGAGTGAGCAAGTTACCAGGTGGAAGTCCATTACATTCAAAACAAACGTTATTTTAGACTTTTTAGAGAAAATTGCAACACACAACCATCACACCTGTACATACACCACCAAATAGGAAATTTGTCCGCTTTCTTGGTATATATGTGCCAACCCACGGATTCGAACCCAACTTTGTAAACACGCTAACCAGTAGAGTCTAACCGAAACCATATTTTTGTAAACTATGATTGTTTGAATGAGATTATGAAACTTTGGGGCCGAAATTCCGCATTCCAAATTCCGTCCATATATGTCTTGCGTGGAAAATTCTCATATTATACATGATATCTTGACCCTCCAGAAATTTTTCGAAAAACAACACAACAACAAAATCGAAGGAATTTTTCCAATTTCAACAAAACTACAAAATTTGTTCCCTTTAGTTCTTACCTTCAATTAGTCTATCCAAGTTTCCATCCCAATAAACATTTTCCTTCAAAAATATTTTTATAAAAGTTCGCCAGGGCTTTGGTGGAAACTCGAACTACTCCTTAAGCTTTTATGGAATATTTCGAGCTTTTTCGTTTTATCAAAATCAGGTATCGAGCTTAAGTTTGAAAGCAATATTTACAGGGTGTTCTGTAGTACATTGACACAAACACATTTTCTTCTACCAATCCCGCCCAAAACTGCCTTAGTCCCAAATCCAACTGTTTTCTGGGCACCGGGAACCACAATATCGAAAGGAAAAAATTCGATTTGGAGCCGATTAAACGATCATAAAACACAAAACAGCGAATCAATCGGATTAATATTGGCTTCATATGATTCAGGGAGAACCGATCTACCGAAATGAGGAGCTAGAATAAAATTCGCCAGCATTAGTGAACAAATAAAACACAAAACAATTCGCCGGCAATCGGAAGATACAAATATTCGCGCTCGATTATTGTCTATAATTTCACGTATTATCTATCACGTAATATATAAAGATATTTACAGTTGGGATAAACAAAACGAAAAAAAATAAAAATAAATTTTCAGGTGTTGTACTAGAGCCTTACCTTTAAAGGCCTCGTAATGGTGACGGTTTCTATCGTTGTGGTGGGCGCCATTTTTCCAACTGAAGGTCGTCTTGAACTAAAAAAATAAAAATCTTCGCTCACTTTTTTGCTCATTTTCATTTTTATGATACGCCACCACTGACTGAGGTGCCAACCAGGGGCATGATCATCTCTTCTTAAACATTAAATTATCTTATCATTCGAACGGGTAATCTACTAGCGTTTAACCACGCTTTTATTTTTCTCGCTGTGACCTTGCCCCGAGTTATAGACTCGACACTTTGTGTCTTATCAGTCTTTCATTCAAAAAAAAGCAAACAGACCCAAAGACCCACACTTTCTACCATAACAATTTTTATTTATTTATTATTAAGTACTTTACAGAAAACACAACATCAAAAAAAAATAATTAAATCACATAAACTTCAAAATAAATTTAACAAAACTTGACCGGCAGTCTACTTGATTTGCAAGACTAAAAAAAAATACAATCGAACAGGTAAAAATTATAAAATAAATGAGAGATCAGGGTTTGAAAAAAAAATATAGCAACCACTTTCCCAAATCCCAATGTTCCTCTAACACCACATCACTATATGAAAATGAATAAGCTCAACTAACAACCCATCTTCAGTCAGGAATTTTCTTATCTAGGCAGTTGTTATAGCAACCAATTATTTACAAAGACTGCCTCTCCCTAACACATTCAACCATTCAACACCTTCCTCTCAAATTATTCAATTGATATGAGAACCACTTTCGTTTACAAATCCTTCATTCAAGATATTTTTTTATTGGAAATTCTTTTCTTTAGAGATACTAATACTAAAGTAAAAATTAAAAAACTTACCTAATATTTTAAAATACTGGAGAAAAACTGGAAATACAATTTCAACAGCTTGTATCAATGTCTGATGTTGCGAGTCACATGCAAAACAAATGAAAACTTTTTTTTATTGAAAAAATAAAGCAAACCAAACAGTTAGTCATTTTAAAATTCAAATTAATCCATTAATTAAAAAAACACTTATATTATATTAGATACAATTATATGCTATTTCACTATAAATTGTTCCATTCTGGACTTTTACAAAGTTATCGAGGGTGGGAGAATAAAACAATGTTCAAAATAACAAACACACAGATAAACAAGTTTTAAAACGTACTTCTGAAACAGTTTTTCACACCAAACTGAATCACATTAAAATAGTCGAAAACAAAAGGAAATCAGTCTCATATCAATGACACAGAATGCTTGTCACATGAGCTTGGTAAAAAAAACATATTTCAAAAGGGTAATGATCCAAACACTGCAATAGTACACACATTTTTTTGGCGTTTGTCACCAATCAGTAAATAATAATGGAGTTTGCAGTATTATAAAAACACAAACAATCTCACATTAAACAAGGTCATTATAATAACAATTTTTTTAACTTACTTTAATCTTGCTTATTATGTAGCAAATGGAAGACATTTAAAGATTAAATTGCTCAATATTAATGTATAATTAAGAGTTTAATTTTAAGATCAACATTTCACATCAACAACATTTCACAGGCTCACAAACCATCTATTCAACTAAATTATAGTAAACACAAAGGTGTAACCAAATCTAAATTCTATATTATTCTTAACATTATAATTGGAAATACAGAAATGAAGTATTTTCTGATGAATAATTTTACAAAGGAAAAAAAATTCTTTGTGGTTTTACAGAAATTCAGGAAAATGACCAAACAATTACTAATAAAAACGTATTCTCGGAGTTTTACTCAGTCTAGCGGCTTTAAGATGACGTCATTAACTTGTTTCTTTGAATTGACCCCATTTTAACATAAGGAATAATGTATTGAGGCCATAAAACAATTTGAGACAAAGCTATTGCATTGCCTGCATAGACCAAATAAAATTTAAACTAAGTAAATACGAATGTAATTATTTCGAGGCTATTTACAAGCCTCAGATATGTTTAAACGCCCTGTTGATTCAAAACAAGATTAGTATCAGCTTTGGTTAATTTCACAAAAATAGATCAAACACTAATCCACAAACATACCTATCCTCCTGATATTCTTCAATAACAGAAGTAGAATCAAATTCACTGAAATCTGGTATGGAATCACCTTCAAAACTAAATTGCCCTAAAACACTGGCTTTGGTAGCGGCATTCATTTTTGTTTTTATTCAAAATGGCTTCAATTAGGATATATCGCCACCGCCTTCTCGACTCATTGGTTTATAGAAAATTTCAACGAGCGCTGCCATTTATAGTTTACGAGAAACCCGCGGAATACGATTCATTTTTTGTTTATATCCTAATTTATAATTATTTAGTGTTTGTATAATTGTACCGTATAAAATTTTTCAATGTATACCCCTACCGTTGCTCATACATTTTTATAATAACTGAGTCAGAGTTCACACTTGGTAAACATCTAAATAATTCTGAATGCCAGACTGGCCATATGTCTTTCCACTTCGCCCTCAGATAATTGGTTTTTAAGTATTCCCTCGATTCAAAATTGTATTTAGCATTTTGAACTGTTTCAAAAAAAACTAAAAATATTAATCATTACTTTAACAGGCTCAGCAACAGTCACTCCTCTCGATTTGTGACATTTACAAGCCGCCCTTGCCAGCTCTTCCGGCCTTTATAGGACTATATAAGGCTTCCTTCAGTATTATGGATAATACTAGAGGTCAACTAGTTTTACATGAATTATCTCATTTCTGAGCCATAGTTTTAATATTTATCTAGCAAAGAGTGGAAAGATACTTTTGATTTGCTTTGTGTCACAACATTCGATAGATTTGCAAATGGATTAAAGTAAATAATTTTTAACTTAAAAAAAAAAATTTTATTATTCTAAATGCACATTAAAGCCATAGCACTTCCATGGATCAAAATAAAAAAATTTAATGAAAGAACTTCAAACTGTAACAATCTATAATTTATTACAACTTAAATGTTTGTGGATTTGAAGATCAGAAGAAAATTATTTTGCCTAAATAATACAGATTCACAAAACAAATTACATGGCTCTTATCACAAAAAGTATTTACTACAAATAAAATAACGTTTTCTGCAATATTGTAAACAATTTAAGGTTAGAAGTCATAAATACTCACACTGACAAGTATTGTCTGCTTTCATTCAAACAAACTCAAAAATAAAATGTTAAAATATAGTGCTTAACCCACTAGTACCGTTCTTAACCATACTACAGCAAATAAAGCACATAAAAATAATGACCTCTTTCAAACTGTTCCAAACAATATAAAGCCATTGATAAATAAAATCTACTTCCAGAGTTTTTTAATGGACATATTTTTCTCTGAATCCTTTTGCATGACTTTAGCAACTGCCATTTCAAAGTCCTCTTGTGTTACATGAACTCTTCTTTCCCTGAGTGCATACATACCAGCTTCTGTACAAACTCCCTGAAAAATTATGGTGTGTAAAGAAAAATTTTTATTTTTATTTGAAATGTAATAACAAAAACAAACATTACCTTCACTTCAGCTCCAGAAGCTCCTGGCATAAGTTCAGCTATTTTCTTCAGATTTATTCCTCTTGTCAAATTCATTTTTCGAGAGTGAATTTTTAAAATGTCCAACCTAGCTTCTTCATTTGGTGGAGGAAATTCGATTTTCCTATCAATCCGTCCAGGTCTAAGCAATGCAGGGTCAAGTATATCTATTCTGTTGGTTGCCATAATTACCTTTAAATAGTCAAAAGTCACAAATATTACTACAATAAAATTACACAACCATTTTAATCAAAAATCTACAGACTCAGACTCCTGCAGTTTGTTTACCTTGATATTTTTGGTTGCTTCAAAACCATCTAACTGATTTAATAATTCCAACATAGTTCGCTGCACTTCAGAATCACCACCATTTGCAGATTCAATTCTAGATGATCCAATAGAGTCAATTTCATCCATGAATATAATAGAAGGAGCATGCTCTCTAAAAACAAATTGAACTTGTAATCGATTAAGCTTATTGGTAAAACAATAAATAGAATTCCCTCATTTTAAAAACCAAATTAGCAGTACCTAGCCATGACGAACAACTCTCTGACCATTCTGCTACCTTCTCCAATAAATTTTTGAACTAATTCTGACCCAGAAACTCTGATAAATGTGCACTCTGTATGATGTGCCACAGCTCTAGCTAGCAATGTTTTTCCAGTACCAGGGGGACCATATAAGAGAACTCCTTTAGGCTGTGCAATTCCTAATGCATCAAACAACTCTGGATGTTTAACAGGAAGTTCAATGACTTCTTTAATTTCTTTAATTTGCTTATCAAGACCTCCAACCATCTCGTATGTAGAATCTGGAACTTTCTCCACCATCATTAAAGATACCAGAGGATCAACCTACAAAAAATAAAACAAGAATAACACTACACAACCTAACAGATCTATATAATAGCACCTAAAAGTGTTACATTTATAATCAGCTACTTCACAGCACAGAAATATAATTCATTTTCCTCAAAATTGACAATACTAATTGATACAATGATTGAAATCCTACCTTATTTGGAAGAATTTTGTGTAAAGTGTAACTTTCATTCCTAAGAGCAACCCTGGAGTTAGGAGTGACATCATTAATGTCAATATTTTTGTCAATATCAACAACAAACTTTCCCTCAGGGTGAACTTTTACCAATACTTTCTTCTTGTCCATTGGTTTTACCACTTCTCCTACATAAGACCCTTGCTCCTGTTTAAAAATTTTCAATAATCATAACACATTTTAAAGAAGTGAAATTAAAAAATATATGTTAATTCTTGCCTGCAACAATTGCAACTCTTCTCGTAGCATTCTCACTTTTGCATTGAGTTCATTTCTCTGGGCCTGAAGTCTTCTCAGATTTTGGCTTTTTTCAGCAACAATAAGCTGGAGTTCTTCAATTTTTGTAACATAATAAGGTCTGAATCCCTCACCTCTGTGAGGTTTTTCATCAACCTCCATCTAAACAAAATATGAGTCACACTGATTAATATCACTTTAAAAAACTTAGACATAATACTTAGGTTAAAACACTCCAGGACATTTTAAGGCTACACAAGGACTAAAAATTAATGGAAACAAGAAAATTTAACAAAAATCGGTTAAGACATGAATATCCAACAAAATTATACGAAGTATATGGTTTTATTAAATCGAATAAAAGTGCAACGTAATCATGGGGAGTACGAATATTTTAGTAGAAAATATTTTATATATTATATTTCATATTTTTTATTTGGTTTGTTTTCAAATCGCCATTTTCGATTAATTGGACTTACAGCTCTGCTGGTGGTTGGAAGAATTTTGGGCTGAATCTTGTTAGGGGGTTCGTGCGAATGCAGCTTGGCAGTTTTCAATGACAGGGCCATTTTCGGTTTTTCATTAAAGTAACTTGGGTGGCAATAAAACAATTAACACAAAGGATATTAAAAAACTAACAAAACAAATTAAATTTTATAGAAAATGTTTAATTATCACACAAATTTTATTTACCCCTAAATTTGTAAAAGTCATGATGGCTTCTTGTACAACAATAAACTGTAATTTTAAAGTGGAAGCAGAACCACAATACGCTTTGAGATAAGTTTTCTTCTTAGAAGGCTCTGACATTTTGCCAAATCATTGAATTTGAAACTTCGCGGGATGATTCTTCGGTTTTTCTCACAACTTAAAAGTCTAAACTCGAAATTCAACAACGCAATTAAAAACTTTTCTGCCATTTGTGTCGACTAGTATCATTTCACTATTTAAATTAGTAATAATTGTGAGTTACAGGAAAAAAACTTTTTCAAAGCGTTTCGTCGTATACAAAAAAATTTTTTAACATTTCCATGTGAAATAAGCAGACACATTCTATAGTTTGAAAAGTATAAAAACATTATAACTGTTAAAATTTTTTTTATTGTCTTTTAATATCTTTCAAACATTACAACTTTTCCCTTAAACATGGGTGATTTGTCTTCATGTTCAGTTTAAAACATATAAAGTATTTTGTTTGAAAACTCAAATCGCCATTTTGAAAATTTGAATACAATTTGAGAAAATTGGAAAGACTTATTTAAAATCAGCATTTTTCTCTTTAATTAAAAACACATTAACAATAATGTAAAGAATTTCTGGTCCCAATTATCACGATAGGAAACATTCAACACCTCTATAAGGGTGGTTTTACAAATAAATTAGATGTTTAATACCTATCTCGGATATCTTTCCACGAAATTTTTCTTTTTAGGCATCTACCATTGGCAAAATTACAGTTTTGGAACTGTTTTAAGAATTTTTCGACAAATTCTAACTTTGAATTTACATTTGGTGCTAAATTCCTGAATGTTTAATTATAAAAAGTTATCTTACGATCATACTTAATCTAACATTACATGGAAATTATAATATGGCGAACTTGATCTCATGTAACTAGCTCCCGTCATACCTGGTTTCGAGTGAACATTGAGTGTACCGATGTCAAAGTGATATCCGTTAAAACCAGTTTCTTCAGGTTTGCTGTCGGCGAGTTTCAGGTCGAATTTACCAGGCCTTTTGAGAATTTTTGCGAGGGTGTATCTGTTGTTGTTGTTGACTTTTGCCTTGATAATTGGGATTTTCAAAGGTCTGTCTGTGATGATGGAATCTCCCAATGTGGAGGAAATATCCTGAGATACGCTTGATGATTGAGCTGTGAATTGGTTATTCGGTAAGAGAGTGGCGTCAGGTTCAGCACTTGTGATACGAACTGGAGCAGGCGAAATTGTGGAAGATACTTGAACAGGTGAGGTTCCTAATTTTTGAGTGCTGCTGGCGCCAGTGGTATAGTATCTGTAATCTTCAAGTAACGTGGAGATTTTAGTAAAGTTTCTTTGCGGTCTTGGTAACCATTTCAAAACCTCAAAATAAATTATCCACTAACTTGGTTTCTTTTTAGCAGATGAGATTTCCGTGATGCCAGAGCCAAGATTTATTAACTTCTTTGGTGTCTCAGGTTCAAAAGCGTTGTATGTCACAGTTGCAAATGGAACCTTTTTGCTTGGAGTGCTCCCTTCAAAACTACCTAAAAATCCAACGAAATGCTAATTCAATCATAGACATAAATAAATTTTCCCGCTAATAAAAGTAGTGATAATATTAAAGGCAATTCGTTCGACTGATAGCATTTTAACGATTACGTATTAATTAATATTGGGGAAATTTAATTAGAAAATTAAGAAGCAAAAAAAAAAAAATGCAATCAGACAATTGTAGCCATAGTAAAAAAAGAGAGAGGCCAGTATTGAACCACACAATTAAATATTTTATTTGCTTGAAAGCTTGGTCTTAGGTCTATTGAACCATACATAGTGATTCTTGGCCTTCACTATCATGGAATAAAAGCAGTCAGGAGAGGTGTTCCTAACCTACCGTACTAAGGTTATGAAACCGACTATCCAAAATCTCATCGAAGCTTTAAAATTTCGTTTTGCAATTAAACAGTCCTTGAGTTCAAATCAGTTGCTGAAATAATCACTCATTTCAACTGATCTTCACGATGACAAATCGAAAAAACAAATTTTAACGAGTTCGCGAATTCATATTGAATTTTGAAATACCGTTGGCAGAGTTTCCGTTATTATAAATAAATAAGCTAAATTAATTAATTGTTGAGAATCATGAGACCTATGTGGCCAACTTAAAAATACCGGTTTCGACAGAAGCACGTCTTAATATTCGAAATTAATAAAAATCACATAGAAATGGTAACCCGGTTTCATACCGCGGAAAACACAAAACTTAATTGGGCGTTTGTGTTTCGTGGTGAATAGGAAAAGAAAGTTCATAACGACATTACCTAATCGGGTCGTAACAAAATTTTTATCTATTACAACAGCATTCGTTAAGAGAATGAAAGTGATCGGGATACACAAAGAAGGGAAATGATTTGTAAACCGAATTTTTAAAGAAACTTTCGAGAAAGGAATACCGTCCGAATCGATATTAAATTCAATCAAATTAACCTTTTGATAGTTTTAAAAAAGTGTAAATCAGAACAAAACAAAATTTTAAATTATATACCTGTTGTCGTCAAGTAATCAGCAGGAGAGATGGATTTAATAGTTTCAACGACCACTTCGCCTTTTGTACTTCCTTGCTTTTCTTCGAATCTAGCTGCGGGTGTAGACGGTGACAAATTCTCCACAACTTTCACTGATTCTGTTGGCTTTTTCCTAATTTCTTTCCCTGCTGTCTGAGATATGACAACCAAAAAGGCTAAGAAAACAATTTCCTAAAATAAAATTTATCAAAATGATTAGGCTATTATCATATCACCATTCGAGAATAATTCCGGAAATCTAAAACTCAGATTTAAGAATTGTATCTTTGGACAGTTCTACCTAATTGTATATATCATAAAATGCTGAAGTACTAAAAAGTTTTGGAAGTTTTTCAAACCCGAGAGTTGGCATCTCTTTCAAACATTTGTTACAGGTGTTATTAAGTATTACCCACATATCACTACCGATTCATTATTGTTAGGCGATAACTATTCCAAAAAGCTTTGATAATCATTCAGCAAAAATTATCAAATAAATCTTGATGGTATAACTTCGAGAAGACATCTTGTTTAATTTTAATTAGTAGTATTACTATAATTTTTTGCTAACAGTTATTTTAGTTTTGCTAACAAGACAGCAGGAATTATTCATAAAAATTATTGTTACTACTATTAATATTACTTCCAAAAATAACGACAGAAGAAAAAGTTTTTGGGGTTATCTGTCCAAAATGAAAAGCAAGATCTTTAAACTTAAACTACAGACTATACTTAGATTAGGAAAGTAAAGCTTAGCTTCAAATCCCTGAGTGCATTAAGCATGCATTAAGACTAATATGCACATTGTAGTTGGACTGTTAAAGCATGACAGCAAATCACTGAATCACTCTATGCATGCTTAATCCACCCAAACAAAAATTTTCAAACTTAACCAACAAGAACTGTAAATAAAAATGCTTCAGAGAAAACAAAATGAAAATCACAAACACTTTTTTAAAAAAAGTAACAGACTCCAAATCAAAAACCACAGAAAACACTGCTTTCTTTAGAAACCACTGGTACCTACCCTCAGAAGTGTCATTTTTGTTAAAATCCTCCAGTTCCAAGTAAAGATATCACAAAAATACAACTGATAAGTCTCATGAATAAAATTATATATTTATATGATGAGGTAGAGGAAGGCGCGATAGAGAAGAAAAGATTATTGCCAAACGAACGATTATGAAACATTGGGGAGATGGTTCGAGAAGTCTTTTGGTAATGGCAAAAAAAAAATTCTAAATATTGTTCTTTCATTACGGCTAATTTCTAACCGAGAGATGCTGAGCGATTGATTGTTGACTCTTCCGATTTTTAATTTTTCGACCTTCGTCAAAAGATAATATTTATTTCCCGTGTCCAGGAAGTGGTTCTGTCAAATACGAACTGATTGTTTGCGTCATTTTCTATAAATTAATTGAGAGCGTTTAACGAAAACTTTTAGTGATTTGCAAAAAAAGTTCATAATTTCAAGCCATGGGTTTATGTTCGGGAGCCAAACTTTGACTCAGCATTCCGTGATTAGGTATGTAATGACCAAACATTTATTTATTAATCTTATTTTTATTAATAATTTCACTTAAAGTACGAAAATTTATTAAAATATTCTGTTGACGTGTAAAAGTTCACTACAAAACTCTTATTTTCTCAGTTACGGTAAGTTTCATGCTAAACTCTGACACTGACACGTATTTCAGGCGTCTAAAATATTCTTAACAAATATTGACACATATCCGTTAGTTTTAATTATTTTTAAAACCATTTATAGTGGTTTTGTAAAGATTCTCATAAAATTTCTGAAAACAAAATGGACGCCACCACCAAATTACTGTGAATTATTTTATAATATTTTTCGTTTAGCTTACATTATTTGAAAAAAGGTTCTGCTTAGATTCATTTTTAAATTCATAACAAAAAGAATTGAAAATAACGGTCTTTTGAAAAATCCTGTCGGCCATTTTGTCACAGCCCTTTATGACAACACGAAACGTGTCATTAGTTTCAAAAATTCTTTTGTGAATCTTCTTCTTAGAATTTATCGTTGAGAAATTCATAAACTTAATGTCTAAAAGGACTTTAATAATATTGCAGAAATAATTTAATAAAATTGAAAGTTCAATTTAGTGCCTTAAACAAGGTCGCAATCAATCACAAGAGTTAGAATTGTAATTCAATTTGGGTCTTCCTTTTTCTCTCATGATTCCCATCCACTAATGATTTTGAAATCTATTAATTTTTATTCTTTGCTCCACCCTTTCAAAATTATTTCGTACCATAGGCAGTAAATTTTGTAAATGTTGTCATCAAAAAACTTACCATTGAATGATTTTTATTGTAAGCAAATTATAAAAGTGAGAATTTCTTAATTCTGGGAATTGAGGATACTCTTTTCTGTTATCCTACTGATGATAAAAGAATGTCTAACGATGGCTCTGTTACTTTTCAATTAATTAAAACATACTTTTTGGACTGGATAAAAATCTCAAATTTAACAACATGCAATTCTCCCAGAGTAATGATATTAATAGCCTACTTTATGCTTGAAAAATATTTACTTTGACTTTGTAAAATGTTAGTTATGCATTTGTAATTTCTTGTCAATTTACGTAAACTTCAACCTTAAGAATGACGGTTATATTGCAAATAATTTTTATTATACTAATAGATAGGTACTTTGCACTTGACCAAGAGTCAAACGTTCAACCTCATTTCCTCTGAAAGGTGAAAGGTGTAGACATAAGGGTCATTAAAACCAATTTTTTTGTTGCAATCCTGTTACTGAAGTGACAGCAGGCTGATTAAAACTCATTGTTATCATTATTTTCATTATTAACCATATTTCCTCATTGACTTCTCTTTGAAGAGCATAAATCTTAATTTTTCATTCATTTTCGAGCTCTTTCATATTTTGTGTATCATTTGGTTTTGTTTCTTTTTGGTCATCTGAGGATTATTTTGTTTCAAGCATTCTTTCACTTTTTATTTATTTCCTTCTGGTCTAACGTCCCTCTGTCTATTCTTCCATTTCACATCATTGTCTTTTGGAAGAGGTATGGTTTCATTAATTTCTTTTTTAAATGTCTTGGAGTCATTTTCATTACTTTTAGGTTTTGTTCTACCTCCGTGATTGTAATTGTTTTCTTATACAGGAAGTACTTGAATATTTGGTTTGATAGTCTATTCAAGCTAGATTTTTGATCAGTATTACTGTCCCGAAATAAACAATTTTGGCATCTTCTTGTTTTTCGTGGCCACAAAAGAAAATATATTTTTAAAAACCTTCTTGTATCTCTCTTTAAAGTGTACACGAAGGAAAATGTTAAACTTTAGGTAACGATATCCATATAAAAGAAGATTAGCTTTGAGTTCCTAATATTTAGAAATCAGTCTTCCTGTACGGAATCAAGTTGTATCAAAAAATGAGGATAACACCTCAAAATGGTAGAACGCTCGGCTTTATATGGCCCTCAACCTGGAAGCAATTATAATCGAAGAAATTATCGCCGAAAAAGAGGAAAAGATAAACATAGATAATCATAAAGGTAACGATTTGATAATCTTTTTACAAAAAAAAAGGTTATTCCACGTAAAGACATGGTTTTAACATTTCCTATTTTCTTGCTAGGTTCCTGAAAATTATTTTTTGGTGAATTCATAAAAAATAACATCGAAAAGGGGAAGTACTAGAACCAGGTAACAACACGATGTTTTTAAAATTTATTGCCACATAGCTTCCTTCAAAAACTATTTTTGATTATTTTTAGGTCTGCCGACGACAGGTGACTTAGTTCTACAATACCACGACAGCAATGACGAGGTTTTAGTTAAAAATTTTTTGGAAGAGATAAAGGAAACGAGATGGCTTGAAAGCTAAATAAGGTGGTAATAAAAAGAGATGAGTGAACTTAAACCTGCAAAATCATCTACAACTAAATTTGGAAGGATTCAAACTAGTTAAAAAAAAGCAGAAATGGATTATCTACCTCCGTGAAACGCGACAGGCTATTGGAGAAACGTAAAATCAAACTCATTTAACCATAGAATGTGTTAAATAAACAATGTGTTTCGAATGACCTTGCTTTCGGAAAATCAAAAGAGAACGTAAAAATTGAAATTTTCTTTCGGAGACCAATTTGAGTCTTTCTTTACTCGTACAAGTCCTCAACACCTGGCTGGTAAGCCAAAATTTCCTGCGTTAAGATTTTTACTGTACTAGGTCACGCCGTTTCCGATTATAATTAAGAAAGGCCAATTTTTTTTTGTAACATACGCACAAATTTCACTATTTTTTTTGGCAATGTCTCGACTTTCTTATATCAAGGTCATTTTTTAATAAAAATAAATGGGGGAAACTTTTTGAAAATAGTGACAAGGGAAGAAATGTGGGTTTTGAAATTTTGGCAGCCATCACAACCAATATTACATTGTAACCTTTCACCCCGCATTCACTAAGGAACATACATAAACCCAACAAAGTAAGCAAAACACGTGGATAAGGTAAAAGAACATTTTATGATCATCCCAGCAGGATAGTAGCCAACATAATACCAACACCAACATTAAGGGAAACAGCTTTTGAAAAAGCGGGGAAAATCGAATGAATTACAAAAAATATTTTGATTATTGCCAATCGTTTCAGATCGCTGATTAAATTCTAATCGAGCGAAAGTGTCATTTTAAAGTCCACAAAAAAAAGTTTTAATATTTAGCCCGAAGCGTTTTAAAGCAGAAAATTTTTGTTGATTAAGAAAACTTTAATTTGGTTTCGATTGTGTCGAAAATGTCAAAAAGTCCTCACCCGCGAAACAATAATAAGTTAAAGAGATATTTAAATTATTCTTCAATTGGTTTTTTCTTTCTTTCTTTTTAATAGAAGTTAAGTAATTCTTTAAGCACTCATATTGCGAAGAGTACACTCTCTGGGAGCGGACCCGAGATTACCTAAGTTAGGATTACAAACAACCTGACACCTTAAATCTTTCCCTCTCAAATTTTTTATTAATTTGATATCCCCAACAAAAGGCTCTAAGTGTTAATAAATATATATCGAATAATATAAGAGCAGAGAAACAGATAAATAAATGACATCTTTTAATGGTTTAGATCGGGTCATAAATAACTTCCGATTAAGATGCATAATTAATATATATTTTCCTTGAAAAATTCATTCCATAAGTGATGCACAATTTTATTAATAATTTATTTCGTCAATTTTGCACATTCAGAAGTATTGGTTTCTTAACACGTTCACGCCGGGGCGGGCCACCTGTGACCTGTCCAAGATTGCCTCATCGGAGTGTTCGGCCATAGGTGACCCGCACTAAACTACCCTATGCATTCGATTGTGATCAGAATTAGACGCTGATACTTTAAATAATGAAAATTGAACGTCTATTTATTGAAAACACTTATTATTGCGGTAAAACAGTCCAGCCCCACGGGAAAAAAAGCAAAAATTCGCCCCAGCGTGAAAATGTTATACTTCGGTCATATGTACACATATTCTACTCCATTCCACATGAAGCAGAAGGAAAAAGATGAACACTCGAAGAGTGTGACACCTTGAAATGAAACCGACATGAATAGGAAATCCGTCATGTTTTAACCAGCCTACAAATCTCCCACACCTACCAATGTGAACCGTAAAACGTTACGCTTGACCAAACATCCGTCTCAAATTACTCAAAACGGTTTAAACAGCCGAAAAGGCTAGACCAAAGGGTTTTCAAATTGTGTAATCTTCGCATCTCGTATTTTTAATCAGAGCCGTACTGCCGAAAATTACGTTAACAAAAATCAATCACTACTTACGCATGCCCTTCCCACATAGCCTAATCACCACCTAAATTTGGTCTGGTAAACACTTAAGAGTACACAGTGAAAAAACCAAAATCTTAAATCTTTTAACCCAATTAAAAATGTTTTTTTGCCAAAAAATTTGGTGTTGTGGTGCCTTTTTTAAATTAGGACTTTCTCACGGTGTCCTATCGTACTAGGTCGGTGGTTTTAAGCTCTATATGAAGGATTAAATAACATCAAAACACATTCACCGATTTTTTGTTTTGTTTTTTCCATTGTATCTGTAGTCACAGAAGTGCAGCGAATTTACCAAAATCAGTATAATCAAACCCGAACGTATTACGAAGCTTTGAGATTTTCGTGGTGTCTCATAACACATACTTTTCAAACTATTGTTCTAAGTATAAATCTAGAACAAACAAAAAAACTATTTTGTATAAAAATGCTCTAAAAACAATTAATAAACGCATGAGATTATTATTTATTGGCAATATTTGGATAAATTATATTATCAATCTCTTATCGGATTTTACACCAGGCTCAAAATTTATCATTTCTACCAGACTGTCATCTCCGCGTTATTAATAAATAGAGCCACCACCAAAAGACGCCATTTAAGCATCCGAATCTTAATGTAAAAGAGCTTTGAAAGAAAAAAGACAAAAACTGACCTTAGGTACAGTGTTTAAAATATTGGATTTCACAATTGTCGAGGACATTGGGAAAAGAAATGGTAAGATGGTCACGTGACCAGGCGGTCCTCTCCACTGCTTGCAACTTTTTATACGTTTTTATGCCAAATTAAGCTTTCTACTTTGCAATAATTTAGAGTCCGCTCTATTGCATTAAAAATCTATGCTAAGTGATGCATAAGTAGCAGTAAACCTTCTTCGGCAATCTTTAAGAATCCATTTTTTTTTTTGCGGTCGTTTCACCATTTTGAACCTAATAAGCCGTTTGATAATTTTTTGTTCCGCTTTTTGAGATTTTGCGTAGCAAGAAGACCGTTTGAGCCTATTCCCAGGTAATTTTTCTTTTCTTGACTAAATCGCTATGACGAGTTAATTTTCTTACTTTTTTCTTTTTAACTAGAAGATTACGTCATTGGAATGTGCCAAGACGGAAATGGTGGCCTTTTCACATCCGAAATTCCAGACTTTAACGAATCATCAGGGAAAATTCGAAATTTTTTTATCACCTGGGTTTTTTTATACAAAATTTTAAGATGATCAATTCCGCTAGAAGTATTTCCCTGACACTTTGTCCTTTGATCTAATTTTCATATTTTCTCACTCACCATTGTAGTAAGTGATGTCATGATCTAAATCTCTTACTGCTTACGCATATCAAATTAATTGGAAAGGAAATTAATTAGATGAATCAAAATCTATTTTATTTTTGTACTCTTACGAGAAAGACAAATTCTTGATTTTTAGGTTACGCTTGAAATACTTAACAAGTTCCGTAGCTTTGTGTGTTTTTAACTTCACCTCGTGATTTCCGGTATAAAGATTTTAAAAACATTTTTGACAGTTACAGCGGTTAATCTTAATTAGCGTGTAAAAAAATCAAGAGGGGATAAAACTTTTTGTGGCTAAACGATATTTTAGTATTTTAACTTTTTCCTTAAACACTTTAAAACTAATAATTTAAAAATAATAACCGGTTAACGAATTAAAAAATAAAATAAAAAAACGCAAGGCTGGTTGAACTTACCTTTGGACGCCATCGAAATATGAGAAAATGAAAAATGTCGTGTCATTAGACTCCTGGAATTCAAAAACTCAGACAAAATTTAACGAACACGATTTCGATATTTTTTGTTTTAATAAGATCAAATACAATGGGTCCGCCTCACTGATGAACTTTTTGAAAATGGAAACACCCATTTTTTTAGGACATTGCTCTGCCAAAAAAATTTGGTATTGTAATAATCTGTTTACAATGTTTTGAAATTTTCATTGAAGGAAGGTTATTCTTTATGGTAAGACATGATTGTAACTTTAAAAGCCCTTGGCTACCGTAATTCGGTTCTAGTCCATGTTTTAAATGCCGACATTTTCTCTTCGTCAGCCCAAACTTCTTAACAAAATGTTGTTTTTAATTATTATAACCATCGAAACACTTGCTTTTTGGTTGGTCAATTATTTTGTTTTTTGTCATAGAGCTTTGGTAACTTTTTGGTAACTTGAGAACGGTTTTGATAACTATAAGGTTGTATTGTTGCATTTCGCCATTATTGGAGTACATCAAAAGACCAGCTACAAAATAACAATTGTCAGGAATAAGACAGACAAAGACGTTTTGAATGTAAACTAAATTCAGTCATTTGACAGTTGACAAAACTAATAAAAAAAATTAAGGTCCATTTCCAAAAGAAAACGCATAATTTTTTTAATTATTAGCTTTTCCTCCAAAATTTAACGCGTGATGTGTGTCCTTACCAAATGAAATCAAGTGTTCCCTAATTTTCAGCGAGGTCGTATTTTGGATCAAAACGTCTCACTTCGATTGCTTGTTGTCATTATCTCTTTAGTGGCTAGTCAAGAAGGTCCTGCTTTGTTCCTTAGAATTCAACTATAACTTTTAGAAAAAGGTGTAGATATCCTTTTACGTAATTACAAATCGAAGAGAGAATTTTCAAACCACAATATATTATATTTTTTGATTCCATTTTTCCAGTAAACCACATCCCCAAGGTTCCCCAAGGTTCAGACAACCTGCGGTTCAAGAATTATAACCAATCAGTCCAGGTTTTAGGTAGAGAAAAAAGTGGGGAAGAAGTCTCTTAAATAATTTTGCACTATTTATCAAGTGTTTGTGCTCGGGTAATTTGTTACCAATTTTTCTCCTCACTCAAGGATCATACCTCCACTGACTTTTCATTCATTATTCTTTACTAGATCGCGGTACGTTACGGGTTCAAATCAGGTGATTCGTGTGTCTACCTTGTTTCTTTAGAATCTAAATAAGACATCAGACATTTTTTAATAAATTTTCTTGTTTCGCCTAGTGATTTCACGGACTACTAAAAACAAAAGAAACTTTTTTTATTTATTTATTAACAAGGTGCTCAACGTATTAGCGGAAGACGTCGAAAATCAAGTTGTTCCATCTTTGTCGATAATCCGACAGGTTAGTTTCTTACCTCAATTACTTAATTTAGTTACCAGTTAATTTTTATCTGCTACAGTACATATTATTATTTTAAACATTCATAAAATAATTTTTTTTTCATTAAATAAGAGCTGGACATCCTAATTTTATGAACTTCTCTTGAAACGAGACGATATGGTTAACTGTCTCTAGAAAAAAAAATTTAATTTAAAAAATTAATTATTTTAAAATTGAAACAGAAAAATTAGTAGACATTTTGATAAAGCTAGACTGGTTTTATGAGCCTCAAATCCTTAATAAATTTTCTTTTACATAATTGAAGGGCTAAATTTGGGAATCAAAACTTTATATCACAATTATAAATTAAGAGAGCTTGATAGTATAAATATTGATATCTCAAAAACCAAAGTTAAATTTCAATTTTTATATATATCTCACTGTTTTGTTTATACAGTGGTACTTTGAGATAGGAATTTAATTCGTTCTGTGATCATTGTCGTATGTCAAAAACGTATATCAAAGCGGCGGGAGGAAAGTTGAGGGAACGTTCTGCCATTTTGGGATGACCTATGCAATTATCACACATCTCAAATTTTTCGTCGTATGTCGAGGTGTAAATTTTAGAATATTTCATGTCGTATCTCAAAAAATTCGTGAATTAGGACATTTGTATCTCAAGGTACCACTATAAATAATAATTTGACGTTTTTAATCCACTAAATCTAGTTTTAAAGCCTATTCTGTGTCAATGTTCTGTCTAAATTACTTTTAACAACTCCAAAAAGGGCCATGACTCCAGCTATAGGATTAGCCGAGCTTCAAGGGTCTCAAACTGGATAAAATAGATCCTGTTGTACGATTTCAAACTCAAATATTGTTTGTAATTAGTAGCAACTAGACAACACACATAATATAAGAATAACATTCAGGCCTAACACTTAAAATACTAAACATTTATACAAACAGAAAGTAAGTGGTTATAAATATATTTATAAAATATAAACGTTCTTGCAGAGATGGGTGAAAAATGAATTTCCCAAAATGATGTCAAGATCAGTCCAGTCTTGCTGTATAATTTTGGCTCCCTTAGCTTTAGTTAGCAGCCCTTAAAGAGTTTATACTCAATAAGGATATCAGTTTAGACTCAAAAATAAATTTATAAGAGAAATACAATAAAAGATCTCGCTTTTTGACATCTTTCAATTCATCATCATTATTATTATTTTTATTAGCTAAACAACTTTAACATCTAAGACTTGGTTTAGAATTCAAATTTGTAAATTAAAATTCGTTAATTAATTTTATTTGTATAGCTGTGGGATTTAAAAATTTCCACCATTACATCACACGAACCTCCGGTTATAATTCATGTATTCCCACAAAACTTTAATTTATTTCGCCGATTTTGACGAAAAGTAAATTAAATTCTTTAGAAAAATATAATTCAATAATTACTATTTCGCAAACGGATTATGATTTCAATAATCGGCCCTGATAATCAAATCAGTGAAGCTCCAGTAACTTTTATATGTTTACTTGTCAAAATCAAGTTCCAGGTGTTATGTCTTCCTCTATTCAAATCCTTTAAAGACGTAACACGAAATTGTTAATAAAATGATAAATGACAAAATAATAAAACCGGAAATCAGTTTCTGTCTCCTGTTTTTTTTTTAATAATAAAATTACATATACAATTTATAATTGAGTTCGCAACATTTTTTTTTTGATGTATTGTTCTTGGTTTATGACCATTCTCAAACTAGTTGCAAAACAATTTCAAACTAAAAGTAAAAAATTTGGAGAAGGTCGTGTTTAAGTTGATTTCCGGTTACCTGAATTCTTTTATTTACCTCTCCTAGATTCTTAGATTTTTTTTTTCCGCAATTTATTTCTAATTTATAAAGAAAGTAGGAGGAGCAAAAGAGGAGAGGGATAAAATGGACGGGTTAAGTCATCCGAATTTATTTTTTGGGCAGTTTGTGGTTGATTTAGTGTCTGGACATTTGTTCACAAAACTAGAATGACTTTTTATGAGATTAGGTAAGATAGTGATACTGTAGTTATTATACTAACGTTGTTATTGCTATTTGATGCTTTTTCTTAATAACTTTTTAAGATTTTACTCAAACTTACAGATACATTGAGAGAATATACTGAAATTAGTACCGGACATGTCTTTTCACAATTCTTTCACTTAGAGTGGTGTATATTAGTCTAATATATCTAATTTGTAAATCTATTAATAATATTACCAATCGACCCCTGTGTTAATTGATAACAGGAACGAAATTTTTCAGTTCAAAATAAATGAAATTTTGGGGGATTAAATTAAGGGAACAATTTCATAAATTCCAAAAACGAGGGCAATGAGTCTTTTGTTTCATAACGGAAATTATAGTTTGGTCGGACTACGACACTAATTTACGATTTGTACTCAGTGTTACTAATATAATAGACCAAGGTCCCTTGGAAGCATGTTTCATAAGGGAACACGAACATCGTGCAGTGTGCTTAAATAAAGGAATTTTCAATTTGATTGTATTGTTATTAGACTAGCCAAAGAAAATAAATAAAATTAATAGAAGATTGGAGGCTACACCCCAAATCGGCCATTCACTCACTATCAGCTTGTCCCTTCTCTTAGTTTTACGACACGACACTATTTGGGTGTTCTGTTATTATCAGTAAGACAGACACCAAACTTGGTCAAATCGAGACTGTGATCGCGACCTTTAGAGGTATGACTTAGTACATTTTCATTTTTATGATATGACTGATAGGAAAATTTGAGAGAAATATAATCAACTCAAAGATGACAAAAGAGATCATACAGTCAAGCTTTCTAGATTTTATCTTGAAGTGTAGGCTCCACTCGAAAGAGATGGCACTGAAAGACCTTGAAATTCCGGCGACAAAAAAATGACTATGAACGCATCCAAGACGTCTGAAAACAGGCGAAAGAAGTCCTTTTGCAAAGTTAAAGAGCGGAAGAAAGGACATGGGACCATCGTCCATGAAGGTAAAAAGAAAACAGTTTATAGAGAAGGAATAAAAACGACCACACCCACTGACAAGTCTGCTGTAGGTTTTGTCCAACACCTAAGAGCAGGTTCACACCGATTGACAGTGAGATTAATAAAATTTTTTTCTCCTCTTCTTTTGTTTATGGGTTTTGACCTCACATTTCCCAGCGCATGAGTGGGAAGGTAGCAAGCGTTATAGGTCACCGAACATTAAGCATTACGCATATCCATTTTTCAAAGGTTTTCCCTCTGGTGCGGTTTTGACGAAAACCAACACAGATTGAATTATGTTGGGATTTGGATTAGGTTCATAGTCAACACACAAAAATTTCCTGCTAACCCTTATACATTGCTTTGTGGCTTTTGACATAAAAAAGGTGGTCAGGTTAAAAGCCCGGAAGCAATTAGGTTGATGACAAAATGGCCAAACAATGCCCGATTTTTTTACTTTAAAATTTTTACTGCAACCTTCCTCAAACATCTGTTTAAAATTATGGTGGTTTTTCACCCATTTTTTGGGTATAACAGGATGCGGGAGAAGGATTCGAACTCACGATCATCCAAGTCAAGAACTTAACCCACTGCACTAGGCCTCCCACTTCAAACTGTTCTCAAATAAAATGCCGTGCAGAGCGCTTCAGTCTTTGTGTAACGAAATTTTCGACGAAACCACTTCCAAAATGACCATTTTCGACATTTCTAATCAAATTTCAAGTACCAATTGAACTAATGAATTTAAAGTTTTACCAAAGACAAATAAAACAACTCAAAGGATGTAATTAATGTCGAGACACTAATAAAATAATTAAATTAGTAAAATTAATTAAATAGGATGTTTCGAATGGTGATTAATTAAGGAACCTTACGAAATAGGACGTCCTTTATTGATTAGTCACTTCAAAACAGGTTTCCTTGCAACAATATTATTAGTTTGATGTATGTTTAAAATTAGAGCTTTCTAGAAGAATTAGATATGTTTAGAATTGCATGACCAAGTCTTATGTCAGCTTATTAACCTTTCCGCTTCCCTGCGTTTTATTTATTTAAGTGTCGCGGCTTATGCTAATCTTGTCGTCTGCTTAAACACTCTCTCAATTTCCAACCATCTTAATTCAAGTTAAGGAACAAGAGGAAAAGGCAGGAGTTAACCGTTATTAATTTGTCATTGAGGAAAAAATGAATGGAAAAACCAGAACAACAAAGCTTGAGTCTCTTCAGTTCGTAAAGCATTGGGTAACGGAGTCGAGGAGGTGGTCAGCCAACCATGAAATAAATGCATGATCTTTCGGGTTCTTTTGAAGACCAATGATTGACCATTGGCTGGGAGAAGAAAGTGTAAAAGTCATTTTGTTAAGTCAATCGTGACGTGATATTCGATTCCGAGACATTTTCTTAATAGGTTCAAAGCCTTTACAGCGTATTTTTAATTAAATTACATTGCTCTGTGGACTTGGAGAAAAAGTACTGTGATATTTTTAATTAACTCACCCCATGGGCTGGAAATGATTTTGAATTTACTATTGATTTTCCTGTCAAACGTCCTTGAACGCTATTTACTTTATCAGTCCTATCTCGACTAAACTGAATGGGAGAGCGAATGAAGTTGTGCCAGACTAGATATATCCATGTATGTATCTCGCTCTGAAATGAAAAGAAAGAAATATTGAACGGGAAAAAAAGGAAAGTATAGTGATAAGAGGTTTTTGAGGCCGTTTGAATTATTTTTAAAATTTTATTTCTTTGAATTGTCACGAACGAACCAACTAAACTTATCATCTGCACAGCTAGTCGGTCGTAAAGGTAGCAAAACATTTAGTAAACCTATCGGGAACCTCTTATCTACCAAAAATGTGGATTCCTTTTAAAAAAAAATTTCCTGTTAATCCTTTAGACTTGTGATCGTTTTCTTTCCAGCACAATTGAAGGCCATCTACAAGGACATGTGACAGTAAAAATTATTTATAAAAAAAAAATATCTAACATTTTGTTTTCATTTCCAAGCTTTCAGTGATGTCTGAAAAGCTCTGAGTTTACATGTTGTATATATACGAAGAACCAGGAAGGAGGTCAAAAATGTCTTGGGTACCCAGGGATATGGCAGCTTTATGCCAAGAAAATGACAAATTCACGACTTGTGCACCCGCCTACATTATGTTCCTAGCATTGGTTACGCGTTTATTTGGACACTCGAGGGATAGCAAGGTAAAACTTAATTTCATTTTTTAACCTAATTAAATCAAGGTTTCAAAAGCGAACCATTTTTCTTTTTCAATGATACTTTTTTTTTTCTCTATCGTAGATAAATAATATCACAAATTTTTCTCAACAACTCTTCAATCCTAACTTACAATCGCTAACCGCAACTTCTCCCGGCTTTACTCCCGAAATAATATTTCCCTCGACTGAAGTTAATAACTTCAATGAAGACTTATTTCAAGGTCAGTGGGCAAACAGAGAAACACTCTTTCAACCTCATTCTCAGGAAGAAGAATATGATTTTATAATAGTGGGAGCTGGATCGGCTGGCTGCGTGCTTGCCAATAGGCTTAGTGAAATTGCACACTGGAAGGTACGATTCTGTATATTAGCCTGTTATTCAGACAGAACAATAAAGAAAGGAAATCCTTTCACAAAATTGGAGAGAATGGTGAAAAGATCACAGTAAAAAATTTTCATAACTGACTATTATCCTGTGGCAATGACAAAATTGCATTTTTTCCCTTCGTTCTGTTTTTTATTGTGTGTTCTCCACTGGGCGTACTTTTTCTAGCACAGGTACTTCTATTAGAAGCTGGCATGGAAGAACCAGAAGTAGCCAAAGTTCCTTCATTTGCACCAATGCTACAAAGAAGTAATATTGATTGGAATTACATGACCCTGCCAGAGAATCATGCATGCTTGTCAAGACCCAACAGACAGTGCTACTGGGGTAGGGGTAAAGTAATGGGTGAGTTAAAAAAAAATTTTTTTTTACCTCATCACAGTTTCCCAAAATGGAGTCAGGTGGTGACTAAACTGGTATTCGAACAGGAGGATCAAGCACCATCAACTACATGATGTACGTTCGTGCAAATCCACGTGACTACGACAACTGGGAAAGGATGGGCAATTACGGCTGGAGTTACGAAGAAGTCTTGCCATATTTTAAAAAATCTGAAAAGAACACAGATATCGAGATAATTGTTCACAATCCGGAGTATCACGGGAAGAAGGGCTACCAACTCGTTGGAAGATTCGATTATGTGGATCCAAACGTTCCGGTTCTGATTGATGCTTGGAGGGAACTAGGTATGCATCCGATCCAAAACTGCATCCTTTGTTTGATCACTTGTGGTTTTTGTTTTTTGTTCATCTATGCATGAATACCAATTTTCATTTTCTTCATTACTTTAACACTTTTTTTCTTAGTCCATGTCAGTGGGACGTGATACAATAATCGATTTTTCCTAACACAAATTACTTTCTCCAGATTTTTATCCATTTTCTGCACGGAAACGTTTTTTTTGCCTTTTCTTCTTGAGCATCAAGTCTGTCTTTCATAATACCAATATTTCTTTTTATAATTACCATTCATTTCGAATTGTCAATTATTACGGTAATTAAAAACTTCAAATCATCGTTTATGCCGTTTCTGAGCTCGAAGACATTTTTTCTTTCCTCTTCGTCGCCTTCGTTACTTGACACAAGTGGGTGACGGGGTTCAAATATTTATTTAAGAAAACTTACTAACTATTTAAATTCAGAAAAATAGGACAAAATTCGAATTGCCTCACGGTTATTTAAGTCAGTTTAAATTAGTTATTTAATGGTAGCATAAAAAAACCGTTCTCCAAATTGATCAATAGACACGCAAAAGAATTACGTATAAATCTTTGCCGCCATTTTCTTTGATTTTAATGAGAAATGAATTTTCTTACTAAATAGGTACGCGAAAGGACTCGAAAGAAGGGAAAGAGGTCTTGAAAGGAAAGTATTAATGGATAAACTGTAAAAGTTGTGGGGAGTTAGGTTTGGGAAGGTGGGAGGTTCTGTTAAGACTGGCACGAATGGACAGAGATGGGTTAAGACCTTGGTACTCAAGCTTTTTCCTTCCCGGGCCAAATTTCCATTGTGAACATTGTGACTGGGCCACAAGTCCGGCTTTCCACGCATACAGTCACCCCTCTGTATGTATGTACATCTGTCAGTCTGTTTCTGTATGTATTACCTGTATATTGCCTCATAAAGGTATGTTGAGGCAAACAATGTTAACAGTTTCTGAGCACAGACCCGAACATTTTCTTGGTCACTCAGTAGAATTTGGTGGTACCAGGGTTAAGAGAATATACAGTTACTAGAGAGAAGAATGATGAAGGTGTCTTGAAAAAGAATAACCTCAAATAATATTAAGAAGATGAGTGTACAAGATAGGACACAATGAATAACAATCATTTAGACAGTTTGGGCAAAATTTTCAAGAGAAAACTGTAAAAACTGAACAACACCAAAACTGTTTGTTTGTTTACTGTTGTTTTGAAAAGCCTGACACAAAGGACACATCAAATAAATAGTTTTATTATTGTTACTGTATTATCAGACTTAATGAACAACAAAATTAGACAGCTTGTAATTGTTAAATTTAACACTACTAATTGCAAAAATTTGATTAGAGAAAAGGAAAGCCAGAAATCTATATTTCAAAAGAACAAGAAAAACTTTTATTGAGTAATGAGTATCTGAATTGTTTTAACAATTGTATTCTTGTTGAGGACAGCAAAAAGTTAGCCATCTTGTTTTCGTTGGAGTTGAAGAAAAACCGAACCTTGAAAGTTTTTGGCAAAATGAGATGAAAAGATGATTGTGAAACGTTCTGTTATAACAACAAGCGTTGAGTATGGCCAAAGCCTCTTTTAACTGTGATTCCTGTGTGTATAATCTTAGTTCTGTACTACTATCTTCCCAGTTTTATTTTTGCCTCGACTATCAAAAGGCAACATTACTTCAACCAACCACAATTTTAGGTGTTGAAGTGTCGGGGCACCTCTTGGGGTGGTTTGGAAGATTTGTGGACTGACAACATCGGCCGGAAATACGTTCTTGAAGAAGTTCTAGCGGGTCCCAAATTAATTTTTATCACTAATAATGACTTTTATAAATATAGTTTTCGAGTCATAAATAACTTCCATTTGTTAACAAATTTTTTAGTTATCGGCTGAGTCTTACTAAAAAACGAAATTTTTACTGTTAATGACACTAAATTTATTATATAAAAAGATTTTGATTGAATTTAGCCCAGTCTATTCGCAAATTTAACTTTTAAAGGAATCAATTCATCAAAAAGAAAACTGAACCTAAAAATTTGCCTGTAAAATTTGGGCGGTCGCTTTATCGTCAAAAATTTTTTGTTCAGGTTTGCGAGAGGTGGACGTAAACGCTGGTGACATGCAGCTTGGAGTCATGAGACTACAAATGACTCAGCATGACGGAATGCGAGTAAGCACGAATACGGCTTTCATAAGACCGATCAGGTACAAGCGGAGAAATTTAACAGTGAAAACGCAAGCTCACGTCTTAAGGACCCTAATTAATTCAGATCGCAGGGCCTACGGAGTTGAATATTTGGAAAATAACTTTGTTAAAACTGCAATTGCTAAGAGGGAAGTTATAATTTCCGCCGGAGCAGTAAATTCGCCAAAATTATTAATGTTATCGGGTATAGGTCCGAGGGATTATTTGGCGAGTTTCGGAATCGAAACAATATCTGATCTCATGGTAGGTTGATACGCTCAATTAACACACTTCTCGTTAATTGATAATAGCTTGAATAAAATTTTTTTTTTAAAGGTTGGTCACAATTTACAAGATCACGTTACTATTGATGGGTTGATATTTGCACTTCATCCGAATGTAACATCGACGGAAAAATCCGTTAACGAAATGATTCATGACACGTATAAATACCTTAACACGGGGAAAGGCCCTCTTAGCGCCCATGGTCCCCTATCGGTTGGAGTGTTTGTTCAGAGCTTATACGAATACCAACCGGAGTAAGATTTACATTCGATTTTCATCTTTTGGTGAAAATAATTAGACATGAGAGTGTTAAATTATCTTTTCTTGAACAGGTATCCTGACATTCAATACGCCTTTGAAGGGGTCAATATTCGAGATTTCTTAACTGATCCAGCTCGAGCAGCTGAATATAATTTAGGACCACTTGCCTATTACGATGGAATTCACATAAGACCAATTCTTTTGTCTCCAAGAAGTAGAGGGTAAATTTACTAAATTAATAAAACATATTAAAAATATTTGACACCAAACATCAGACCAACTAATGGATTATTCAAAATTAGGTTTATAGGACTCAATAAAACCGATCCGATATTAGGACCGCCTGAAATCCAGCCCAATTATTTCACGAGTCAACCAGATGCAGATATAGTCGAGGAAGGAATTCAAATAGCCATCAGACTCCTGGAAACATATTCTATGAGACATATTGGAGCTCGATTGGTGGAAGTTCCACTTCCAGCATGTCGCGGTTACGTCTTCGGATCTACTGCCTACTGGACTTGCGTTATCCTTCACTACACGGCCACGATATTCCACCCCGTAGGGAGTTGTAAAATGGGACCGGATATCGACCCGGAAGCCGTTGTAGATCCAGAATTACGGGTATACGGTGTTAAAAATCTCAGGGTAATAGACGCTAGTATAATGCCGAAGATTGTCAGAGGAAACACAAACGCGCCGACCATAATGATTGCGGAAAAAGGAGCGGATATGATAAAACACTATTGGGGAGTTTGATACGTTCGCAGTCGGAGAGAGGAAATAACGGGTCGCTATGATTGTCATGACTTGATTTTCTATAGCTTTTGTTAAAATTGATCTACTCAAGTTTCTCCTTTTTGTTAAAATTCTTGATTTAGCTATTCATTTCAACGACGGTTCATTAACTCGCAATTAGGTGACGATTTTTAAATTAATTCTAAATAATTGAGAAGACTTTTAATAGACTCATTCTCTTATGGCATCGATTTAAAACTATTGCGTAATTAAATTTATTTAATTTTTTGATGTAAACGTGTTTTTAATAAAATAATTTATATTAAAAAAATGTCTTTCTTTTGATAATATCGAAAAACTATTTTTAATACTCCTCTTCCCTGCTCAGTTTTCTGATCCCATTCCTGATATCGAATGATTTACCACCTCAAATTTGAATCTAAATGTCTTTAAATAATCTATTACATGTATATAAATATATTATTGATTATATTAACGTCTTTTAATAAATTTATTATGATTACGAATACAACCTTTTACTGCTTTGTCACTTCTCAAGTCTAACTTATGTGATGGCGTATATACCCTAATTTCCTGACCACTGTTCTCAATCAAGTTAATTGGGGAAAAATCCTTCGCGAAAAGTCAATCAAGAAAATCAATTATTAACCACACCGATTTGGTAATTAGTAAGCTAAAAGTATAAAAAAAATATCAGAAATTTTTAAAAGGCTGCCCTAAACCGACGTCACGGAAATGAGATTGCTTAACGACACTATTATTTCATTTTTGTGCGTAATAAATCAAGATGGCGTCCGAGACGGAATGGCCCCTCTGTTTTACAAGACGTGGAAGAAGAAAAATACCATCTCACCCTGGTTGGAGGGACAAGCTTCAACCCCACTAACTCTCTCAGTTTGGGTCAGTTAGGATTCAACTCTAATAAAACATGAGGAACCTATTTTAAAAATACTGCACACCAGGAGTTCATTTCATAAATAATGCACAGTCGATTTGAATTAAAAACCTAACCCTTATTGGGGTGGCTTGTAGCTGAGGAAGTAACCGGGAGGTCTTAGTAGGAAGAAACTCTTTCCTCAAACAATTCAAAGCCGTGAAAGAGTCAATACAGTAATCATGCTAACAAAGTCAGGTATACTTTCACATATTTCCAAGAAATTTCAGCTCACATTTACAGCCTACAGGTACAGATTAAAGATTGTTGGAACGCTATAGCGTGATTTTTATTTATAATACGACCGACCACTTTTGTCTGCTGACCTTCCTTCCCTAATGAAGGTCAATATCCAATCAATCGGTTCAACGCTTTCGATGTATAAGTTTTCACGATTTGTTCGAATATACTTAAATAATCTTCATGTATGTATTATTAGCATTTACAGTATTAATAAAAATTTTATTTGTCTAAATAGTCTGAATCATGGGTTTCAAAATTGTTCGACCAGAGAGCCACACTATCTCCTCCACTAAGTTCTAAAGTCTGAATACACTGAGATGAGGGGGTACTAGTCACTGCTAGTGATTTCCACTGATAACGATAATTTAGAACTATTAATACAAACAGTAACGTTATAGTTTAATAATGTAACAGTCACTACAAAGTAAAGGTTGTAGATAAGACAATGGAATTTTGTAAGAGTGAACATTCGGTTGATGTTGCAACCTAATCAAGTCTTGTAACATATGTTAAATAAGTTAGAGGTCCATATCATTGTAGCTGACTTGTAGTTACCGTCAGCAGTTTTCAATATATAATAATATATTAAATCTGCAGCGTTTTTTATAGAGAAAAGTGCAATATTTATTATACTGCAATATTTTAATTCAAACAACAGAGTTTCACGTGAGCCGGAAAATAGGCAGTTGGCTAACTAACACTGTCAAGATGGCGGAAAAAGATGGTGGCAGCCAGAAACAGGGAAAAATCAGTGATGTCAGTAAACCACACAATCTCAAATGTCATACGTTTGAAAAATTGGAATGTCGCAAAGGGAAATCTATCAGCGAATTGATTTAGCAAATAGGTTCGGATTCAATTAACAACCGTTATTAAACTTTTATTGGATTAGAGTCATTGAAGTGTTATCAGAAAATTGGCTTTTCTTTTCATATAAAACGAAGAAATTTTGTTAGACAGAATCAGAAGTGCCCTCCACTTTCCATCGCGTAAAAAAAATGACAAAGTTAGCACTTGTCGTGCTAATATGTGTGATATCATTTGTGGCAAAAGCTAAGGTAAGAAATAGATTTTAATGAAAATTTTGTTTTGTTTGTTTCCCCACAGCCGACTTGATTAAAAACTGATTAAACCGTAAAACCTCCATCTTGGATGTGAAACGATTTTTGGCATTTTTCTTCGGATAAGCTTATTTTGCTTATTAAATTCTGTTTCTTTTCTAATAGGTCTCGTACAGAAAATGTACTTTTTGTCGGTATTATGAAGATACCGGAAACACCCCGTACGAGCTTTTATGGTAAGCTTTTGCTTCTGAAAATACGTTGGCACTTCAAAAATGTTGACGAATGAGTGGAAGGAATTGTACTTTCTGTTCAAACTTACAGGACTTTGAGTGAGGAGATTTCTCAGCACATAACAGACGAACAAAAGATAACACTTCTTCTAGACTCAGAAGATTTGAGTAGAGCCGAGAGAGTTTTCGAAAATTACTGCGAAGAAACATGCATTAAATCATATAGAAGAAGTGCAGCCGCTGCTGCAGGTGAATATTATAAAACCCTTAGATACTTCTAGATGTAGAAAGAAATACCTAGGTGTAAGAATCTTATTTCTAACAATTGAAAAATTATTTCCAGCTGCTCGGTCTGCAGCTGCGGGTGCTGCATCTGGTGGTTTATATGGTGGCTCTGCTGCCAGCGCTGCTGCTTCAAGAGCGGCTGCTGCCGGAGCAGCTTCAGGTGGTTTATATGGTGGCTCCGCTGCCAGTGCCGCTGCTTCAAGGGCGGCTGCCGCCGGAGCAGCTTCTGGTGGCCCATACGGAGGTTCGGCTGCCGGTGCTGCTGCTTCACGAGCGGCTGCTGCCGGAGCAGCTTCAGGTGGTTTATATGGTGGATCTGCAGCAGGGGCTGCGGCTTCAAGATCATACTATGACGACGCGTACAATGACCAAGGACTGGCATCAAGATCAGCAGCTGCAGGAGCAGCTTCTGGTGGTCTATATGGAGGTTCTGCGGCTGGTGCTGCTGCTTCAAGGTCGGCAGCAGTTGGAGCCGCTTCTGGTGGCATGTATGGAGGATCTGCAGTAGGAGCAGCCGCATCGCGTTCAGCAGCAGCTGGAGCCGCTTCTGGTGGTCTATATGGAGGTTCTGCAGCTGGTGCTGCTGCGTCACGATCAGCAGCAGCTGGAGCCGCTTCTGGTGGTCTATATGGAGGTTCTGCAGCTGGTGCTGCTGCTTCAAGATCTGCCGCTGTGGGCGCCGCTTCTGGTGGAATGTACGGAGGATCTGCAGTTGGAGCAGCTGCATCAAGATCCGCTGCTGCTAGTGCTGCGTCAAGATCGGCAGCAGCTGGAGCAGCTTCCGGTGGTCTATATGGAGGTTCTGCAGCTGGTGCTGCTGCTTCAAGATCTGCCGCTGTGGGCGCCGCTTCTGGTGGAATGTATGGAGGATCTGCAGTTGGAGCAGCTGCATCAAGATCCGCTGCTGCTAGTGCTGCGTCACGATCGGCAGCCGCTGGAGCCGCCTCTGGTGGTCTATATGGAGGTTCTGCAGCTGGTGCTGCTGCTTCAAGATCTGCCGCTGTAGGAGCCGCTTCTGGTGGAATGTACGGAGGATCTGCAGTTGGAGCAGCTGCATCAAGATCCGCTGCTGCTAGTGCTGCGTCACGATCGGCAGCAGTTGGAGCTGCCTCAGGTGGAATGTATGGTGGTTCTGCTGTCGGAGCAGCAGCTGCAAGATCTGCGGCTGCTAGTGCTGCCGCGAGGTCTGCTGCTGTTGGAGCAAGCACTGGTATGGGAGGTGCAGCAGTAGGAGCAGCAAGTGGGGGGTATCCCGGTTTTGGTGGATCTGCAGTTGGAGTCGCTAGTAGTGGATTAGGCGGATACTCAGGAGGTTCTGCAGTTGGTGCAGCTACAGGTGGAAATGGAGGAGCAGCAAGTGGAGCTGCTAGCGGTGGCTCTGGAGGATATCCAGGAGGTAGTGGGGGAAGCGCAGCTGGCGCAGCCAGTAGTGGCTCAGGAGGATATCAAGGAGGTTCCGGAGGAAGCGCTGCCGGAGCAGCCAGTAGCGGATCAGGAGGATATCCGGGAGGTTCTGGTGGAGCTGCAGTTGGCGCTGCGACTGGAGGATCTGGAGGAGCAGCAAGTGGAGCTGCCAGCGGTGGCTCAGGAGGATATCTAGGAGGCGGTGGAGGAGCAGCAAGTGGAGCTGCCAGTGGTGGCTCAGGAGGATATCAAGGAGGTGGTGGAGGAAGTGCTGCTGGAGCAGCTAGCAGTGGTTCAAATGGTTATTTAGGAGGTGGCGGAGGAAGCTGCCGGAGCGGCTAGTAGTGGACAAGGAGGATATCAAGGAGGTGGAGGAAGTGCTGCTGGAGCAGCCAGTAGCGGACAAGGGGGATATCAAGGAGATGGAGGAAGTGCTGCTGGAGCAGCTAGCAGCGGTTCAAATGGATATTTAGGAGGCGGAGGAGCAGCATCTGGAGCGGCAAGCGGTGGCTCAGGAGGATATCTAGGAGGCGGTGGAGGAGCAGCAAGTGGAGCTGCCAGCGGTGGTTCAGGTGGATATCAAGGTGGTGGAGGAAGTGCTGCTGGAGCAGCCAGTAGCGGACAAGGGGGATATCAAGGAGGTGGAGGAAGTGCTGCTGGAGCAGCTAGCAGCGGTTCAAATGGATATTTAGGAGGCGGGGAGGAGCAGCATCTGGAGCGGCAAGCGGTGGCTCAGGAGGATATCTAGGAGGCGGTGGAGGAGCAGCAAGTGGAGCTGCCAGTGGTGGCTCAGGAGGATATCAAGGAGGTGGTGGAGGAAGTGCTGCTGGGGCAGCTAGTAGCGGTTCAAACGGATATTTAGGGGGTGGTGGAGGAAGCGCAGCTGGAGCAGCCAGTAGTGGACAAGAAGGATATCAAGGAGGTTCCGGAGGAAGCGCTGCCGGAGCAGCTAGTAGTGGACAAGGAGGATATCAAGGAGGTTCTGGAGGAAGTGCTGCTGGAGCAGCTAGCAGCGGTTCAAATGGATATTTAGGAGGCGGGGGAGGAGCAGCATCTGGAGCGGCAAGCGGTGGCTCAGGAGGATATCAAGGAGGTGGTGGAGGAAGTGCTGCTGGAGCAGCTAGCAGCGGCTCAAATGGATATTTAGGAGGTGGTGGAGGAAGCGCAGCTGGAGCAGCCAGTAGCGGATCAGGAGGATATGGAGGAGGTTCAGGAGGAAGCGCTGCAGGAGCAGCTAGTGGAGGAGCCGGAGGGTCTGCAGTCGGAGCTGCTAGTGGGGGGTCAGGAGGATTTTTAAGTCCATATTATAGACCGTCATCCAGTGCTGGTAAATAAGCTTTTGAATGCTTCCATATTTCACTTTTCCCTCCCATTAAATAAGTAGATTTTAATTTACTGAAATATTTTTCAGCCGCAGCAGCTTAAAGATCATCACCCATCCATGATGGTGAGTTTATATAAAGGTAACCCTTCTTTAACTCATTAAATCTGTTTCTCCTTAACATTTAAGGAATTTTAACTTAAAATTTAAACAAATCCTATTTTTAATTTTGATTTATAAATTAAACTTTTTAATTACAGGGATAAAAATGTAGAAATTCGTATTTTTAGATATTATTTTAGTATTTCAATTAAAGTAAGTTTTTTTGCCGCATTCTGCTCAATTATACTGTAAGCATCTAAAACACAATTATACATAACTACAATCTTATTTCTAGCTCAATCGTCGCCCCTGAATAAAGTCTCTAGCCGCATCCAGCACTCATGGTAAGTAATGTTTTTGACTAACATCAAAAAGCAACGTTCAAAACGTTAGAAAAATCCTCGGAAGACTTTTGATAACTTATCTTATGTCACTGTCTAAATGAAGAAATAAAAACCTTTTACGGTAATGTAAATGTTTCAGTTATGTTTTAATAAATTTATTTATTTATTTATTTCAGTTTAAAACCGAAGATGAAGTTATTCGCTTCAATAGAACTGATGCAGTAAAACAAGACAATTTAGCAGAGAACAAATCAAATGTCCAACTCTAACTTACATCATCATCATTTCGTTTTTGTATGAAATTCCAAAAGAGTATAAATAAATATAATAATTTGGACTTAATAAAGATTTTAATTAATTAATTAAACATGAACTAGGACCTAAGTCAGGGTGGTGAATTAAATTTGGTAATGGGCAGGGTCCTAAATAAATAAAATGAGGAGCCTCACCCCCTTCCCCAATGAAAGCATTTAAATTTATCTAATTAGTAGGAAAGGGTTTTTCAAAAAGCATATCATTAATATTTTATTATAATTATGAAAAGTATAAGTACTGGTTGGAGAGCGTCAGAAGTTTATAAAAATTTTTCTTAGGGTAACAACACAAAGGACAAAGATCTCTAAACTTCTCTCAGCCCCGTCCTCCTCCTTGTCTATAACTTCATACTCTCACCTCTCACTTACAATAATTTTATCTACTACATCTCTATTGCTAGATATTTTTCCCACTCACTCTTCTTTGCTTATCTATCAAATCATACCTGGCAACAGCATTCTCTTTCTCCTGACTTTTTTTCCCTACTACTTTCTTCTCACTCCTATCAAGTGATTATATCAACCCTCAGAAAGATGGTAACTGTAACCCCAAACAACTACAACTAATTGTAGGACTAGTAGCAGGTAACAGGTCGCACGCAGAAAAAAATTTTTTTTTGGTACAAGAGCAACAGTAAAAAAGTTGAAACACTACGACCAGAGAGTTGAGCTTATTTTTCAAAGAATTCTCCTGGCATGAATCCAAAAATTTAAATTTGCTTTCAAGCTAGATAAAACGTACAGTTAAGATTCGCAAATTGCCAATGTGAACTTGAGACTGTTATGAGCGTCGAACGCCATTTCAATAATAATAACACTAATAACGAACGTCCCGAATTCCATCTAAGCAAAAATGAGGACAAAGTTTCTAGACAGAAGTATTGGGATTTTATATAAAAAATGACACAAGAATTGGAATGAATAATGTAAAGCTTATGTGACCCGTTCTTTATTTAGCGTTTGACGTTCGCCACCATCTTTCTCATTCCCCTTGAAATTTAGTATCAACATAACGTCGTAGTGATACGCGTAAACTTTTATTTACTTTTTCTTTAAAAAGTAAGAAAGACTAACATTTTCTCAGGAAACTTTAAACACAATCATTACCCATAATTATATTTTGTGTTTCGAATTTTTAAATAGTTTTTCCGTGAGTTTTACATCACTTAAAAATGTTTGAACGAATTAAAGTCTGAAAAAAAAAATTTTTGATTACGTTGTATTTGAAAGCCGGCGAGGATTATCTGTTTTATTTATTTATTTATTTATCTGTTTCTTTTGAAATACAACTCAAAAATGTCTTGCTTCCTTGTCAACTGGCTGTCCGCTAGAGCGACCCTAGGTGTCATGGCTTTTTTTATGTTTTTGGTGACCCAGATGATAAGAGTCAACCTGTACATTGCTTTAGTGGCGATTAATGAAGAAGGTAAAGGAAATGGAACTGACCTCATTCCGGTAAGATATACATAAGTGAATCAAGTTATTAACATAAATTAGTTGAAGTTAACCTATTTAATTACGAGATGGATGACAAATTCCCCCACGATTTTAAAAATTTGTCGACTATTTACATAAGTCGCTGCTTCTAATTAAGCCTTTTGGGTGTATCATTGGTTCTAAGGAACTTTTATTGCTGAAAGTTTTTTAATGAGAGAAGGAAATAAGATTCAGACAAACATAATCACACATTCGATTCTGGATTTTTTTGTCTTTTGCACTAGATCAAACCAGTATTACATGAGGAATGTGAAAAATAGTCGTCTTCTTCCGTAAGCCTCTATCTTATCAAACCTTCCTATATCTCACGAAATATAATTTATATGACTGTCGAGGTCAAACAACTGACTTGCAATTATAGAAACTGCACTGACAGTTAAGTCACAATATATTTAATATGTGAGTTGAATGATCTTTCAATAAATCATGGTTTCGAGCCAAAAATAAACATAAATAAAAACTTTTAAAGTCAGTAGGGAAGTCGTTTGTGTTTAAGCCCTGAGGAAATCAAATAAGCTGAGCATTTTAAAAAGGTTGGAACTCACTCCTGATTGTTTCACTCTAAAGTACAAGTGGCAAGAGGAAACTGGTCATTTCTATTAATTAAATGAAAACAATACAAGTTGATGAAATAATGTTTCTATTCTCAGGTAACGCTCCCTCCTCAAACAAAACGCAAACAATGGAAACATAATTAATTAAAGAACATAACAAACTTAAAAAGAAAGGTTTATTTATTTTTAATTTATTACCGGCCCTTTTGAAACTTTTTTTGAGGGATTTTAGAATTGTAAAGAAGAAGGAAAAATATAAAAGGAGAAAAGAAAACAAGATGGATGATAATGGCCCAAAATAAATAGAAAAGTGAAACTGTTGGGGAGTTTAGGGAGTTCTGATGATTCTAAAATTTCCATTTTTGTGTATATGTATTCATACGCCACCAAGCCTTTTGATGTATTTTAACCAGCTACAGCAATTAATCACTTTTGTTATAACTAATTTCCTGAAATAAACTTTAAACAAAGACACAAACCTTTTTTTTGTGGATTGAAGGTCTTTCCTCCTTACATGAAGCCTTTTGATCATATTTCAGCATCACAAACACGCATGGGATGAGAATGCAAACAGTCTCATTCTCGGAGCTTTCTACTGGAGTTACTGGGCCACTGAACTTCCAGGCGGGCTTTTGGCTCAACGATATGGAGGGAAGAAAGTTATGGGACTTGGCATAACCTTGGCTGCCATTTTAAATCTATTACTACCAGTCGCATGCAAATATCATTATCTTCTGGCTTCTTTCTTTCGAGCCCTTCAAGGATTAGCACTCGTACGTCACAGTAAGACTTTTAGTTTTCTTTGTATTTGCAATATTCCTCAAGTCCCTAAAACAAAAATTCAAATATTTTGATTGTGCTTTGACTGTTTCAGGGTGTCACCTGGCCAGTTATGCATTGGCTCTCGGCTAGATGGATACCGCAAACAGAAAGAAGTAAATTTATGACAGCATATCATGGTAAGATTCGATTGTGAGATCATTTCCTGTTACTTAGACAGTCTAATAGCTTTGTTATTGATTCAGGAGCTGCCATAGGAACTGCCATAACTTATCCCTTGAGTGGAATGATAATAACCCATTATGGATGGGAATTTGTATTTTATTTTATCGGGATTGTTACTCTGGTCTGGTGTTTCGCCTGGTGGATCTTGGTTTTTGACTCTCCCAAGCAGCATCCACGATTATCAGAAGATGAAAGCAAATATTTGGAAGAAACACTTGGGAATTCAGTTATCTCTGGCAAGGTGAATTTTGTTTTAAATTTATTGTTAATCAAAACTCAAATAAACTTAAGTAAATAATGACCATCACTGCTTTTATCATGAAATTTTCTTTATTTCCGTTTTGAACTCCCCGATAATAGATAAATTTTACGACAGACAAGTTACTGTTCCTTCCCTCTAAGATATATCTGTTTCTCTCATTTGAGTAAGAATTTTTGTCCTGTTTAATTATTAATAAAGTGATTTACGTATATACTAACAGTCAAATTTTATTTGAAGGCTAAGCAAACAAAAACGCCATGGAAAGCCATACTCAATTCGAAATCATTTTGGGCAGTTTTAATAGCATCCCAGGGTTTGATGTGGGGAACTATCACCCTTTCCATGCAGACTCCTGCATACTTCCATCAAGTTCACAAATTGGATATAAAAGCGGTAAGCAAAGAAATTAATATTTTTTTAGTATGAAAAGAAATTTGTTATAGTAATGAACACTACAAATTTCAGACTGGTCTCCTGTCTGGTATTCCTGAGGTCAGTAAATTTTTCTTTGCCCTCGGATTTTCAACATTAACGGATAAAATAATCGCCAAGAAAAAAATGTCGGTCACGTCAGCGCGAAAACTAGCCGTGGCAGTGAGTGAGTATAATGAACCACCTGCTAGCTTAGAAAGTAGAAAAGAGATTTGTGCGGCAATTTTTTTATTTTCTTTAGGCGAATACATTCCAGCAAATTTTTTAATTCTTTTGGGTCTCTTCGGCCAAAAAGATACGGTCCTAGCTACAGTATTTCTAACATGTACTAGTCTAGTAGGAGGAGCAAGTTCATCAGGTAGTTTGGCTAATATTGTAGATCTCAGCCCCAATCATGCAGGTAAGTTATTTAATATTGGTATGTTGAAAGTGATTTGAGCATTCCTGTAGATTTCTTTTTACAAAATGTTATCATTCTTCTCAGGTACGCTTTTAGGAATAATAAAAACACTAACGATCATTCCAGGAGTTGTATCACCTCTGATAGCGACTCATTTAACGTCAAACACGACACTGGACAAAGCCACTCAGTGGAAAAATGTTTTTTTCTTGATTGCAATTATCTATATACTATGCAGTAGTGTATATCTAGCTTTTGGTTCGGGCAATGTTCAATCTTGGAATCAAAAACCAACCAGAACAAAAGAGGAAACATTATTTTTAGAGGGTAAAAAATTAGAAGAGATCAACGGAACAAAAGAAAACGCATCACCTCGTGAAAATCCATAATGTAAATAAATTTGAACTAACCCACCATATTCAAACTTTCGTGGCTAACGTTAGTGTGATCATTAGATTTGTTATTAAGCCACGTGGATCTGTTAGTTTCATGGAAGAATTTCTTCTTACCAGGAACACTCCTGAAGAAATTATTCTCCCAAACTAACAATCTCAGGTGGACTAATAGCCAATATAACAATCATACTAACACGCCAAACCTCTTCTTTCATCTTTTTCTAAAGTTAAATAGGTGCCATATAACGAAATACTTCAAAAAATACTTTTAAGGGAACCATCGAAGAGCAAATCACATTCAGGAGCGAAAACCCAAATCCAGTACTGTTTACTACCACACTAATTTCTCGTAAACTAGTGTCGAATAGTGAAATCTGTTGATAATGAGTGCACTAGGGCATTGACTATTATGCTTCGCGAACTGAGATAATCTTCAACGAAGAATCTAAACAGTCAGGTGTATTCCGGTTAGTTTAAAGCAAAACCACCTCGCGTACTAGTGTTCACTACCGCTACCGAAGACGTTAGTAAGTGGTTTCAGTAAAAATTTGCGCGAATTCAAACACGTGAATGTTTTCAATTGAGCACCATATTTATTTTGTTTTTAAACTTTCAATTTAATTTGTTTTTCAATTTTACTAAAATCAAATTTTTTCTTTACAATTTATGTTTTCAAATATTAATATTTTTTGATTAAAAAATTTCTACAATAATTTGTGATAAGGTTTTGGATATTGTCTTATTCCTAGGCTCAGTGATAATAAATTTATTACTTTGTTTCAAATTTTCATTTTCAAAATTTATTTAATAACTCAAATAAGTGTTATCATTTGATAAATCGAAGCCATAAATCCAGATTATGTGGAGTGAACCCATATTCCTGGTTTTAGAGCTTTCATTCCCTCAAAAGTGATTGTTATAAATAAAAAAATTATCACACGTATGTCTGTATGTCCATGTTTGAAATGTATGAGTGCGTATGTGTGTATTTATACCAAAAACTATACAATTGTTAATCTCTTACAATTAAAGTGTGGCATATTTGTAAACTGTGAATGATCCAACTTACTGCCCTAATTAATTAAAACGTAATTAAGGATCTGGACCAGAGTGTCTATAAAAGGACTGAATTGACAGAAAAATTAATTTCCGCATTGGCTTAGAAAGAAAATCTAAAAGCAAGTAACGATCATGAGAAATTCGTTAGAAATAAAATAAAAACACTGAAAAGAAATTAATTTGATAACCTGACACAGTTCTTTATTTTTTAATTGTTCTTTTGAGAATTGTTGAGAAGAAACCGGAAGAAAGATGGAATTTTAATGCCGGAGTTTTTTTAATTGATTTTAAATGAGACACGATTCAAAGGTCCTCAGATTTTAAAGGTTCCATTCAGATTTAGATAACAACGACGTAAGATCTTAACAAAGATTTCTTTTATTAACCTTTTCGTGTTTTAACTTTCTCATAGTGTAACGTTACATCGGTTAGAAAGTGTAATGATATGAAATAAAGAGACGAAATCGCAAAAATGAGAAAGATGTCTACTATATCAAAACCCATGATGCCAGCCACGTGGGTTAGAAGACTATCCAATGCGGTGGAATATCGTTACAACAGCGACGGGAATAGTTCGAGTTACTCTTCGACAGAAGACAATCACCATCTGGACGGACAATATATCCCCTCGTATATGATGAACGATGATTTGAGCGGTAGAAGTTACGTGGATCCTTGGGATATGGAAAACTATTCGTTTCTGCGTAAACAACTGGAGGATATCAGTCTTAGCGACAAGGATATTTCGCCAGCTTTCGAATCGACGCAGAGTGATTTTTATTACGTTCCACTAGACAATAACGGCTCGCCGCAGTACCATCATAAACATTACGTCGATGTTGGCATCTATAAAGGTAGGTGCATTGTAATGTTTTGTTTGAACATAAATACAGTCCACCTGGCGGTGATGTCGACTGTTGGACTTTTCGTTGGAGTCACAGTCATTCTAACGTTATTGCCTCCTGAAGTATCTTCGTACCCGTTTTCTAAGACGGTTTTATGTTGTTTTCGTATTTCTAAAGTGAAAATTTTACACTTTATGCCTTCAAATGATGACTTCGTTAAGTTCCCTGCTGGTTTATCCATCCATGAACAAGACAATAATTTATTTTTATTAAGTCTACCAATAATTAACTTCCGATGAAGCTGCATAAATTATGCAGATTTGTGTGATGAATTCGTTTCGTAAATAATGCACACCTCTCATACAAACTTATATCACTAATGCCCACCTTATAAAAATTTAAGACGACCTTTTATATATATCAATGCTCTTCTTATAAACATATTAATATAATTAAATCCATAAACAGATTAATACGAGAAGTTATTTATGACTCAATCCCCTTTCCTCCCTTTCTGTCAATCCTTTTAGAGCCATCACACCACTCTCTCTAAAAGGTTTCATACTATACTTCAAACAAGTCTCTTATTTCTAGACGGGATTTCGCCTCAGTCTTACAGAGATGATGACCATGGGCTTATGGCCAACATCGATGAATACGACTTCTACAACGAGCATCTCGATGCGACTGTTTCATTATTGCACAACGGTACGTATCACTCAAGAGAATCACGTAATTAAATTAATTTTATCGTATTCGACATTAGGATAAATAAAAATGAATAAAAAATCTCGATACCGATGACCTCGTCTCACAAAATGAACGCAATTCAAGACATCGTATCGTAGACGCTCAAACGCATTTGTGTAATTTAAAAAAAGGAAGATTGAAACACATCCCGTGTTGCAATAAATACTTTGATATGATCTTTGATAATTTCCAGGTTCTTTTTATTTGAGTTTCTTGTTTTACTTTAGATAACCATAAATAAAATCTGTAATTATGCGAATTGTAAATGAAAGGGAAATAAAAGGTTGGAGTCTTAATTATTCCAGTCATGATTTTTGATCAAAACTATTTAAAACAAACACCGACTAAGTTATAAAGAAGGACCGCATTTTAAAGTCCTTAGAATGTTAGTTCACACAAAAATGGCTGCCTGGTGTCTTGGATTCAACTTAATCATGAGAAAATAATTAGCAATTAAAATGAACGGCGATACTTTATCTGAAAATTGACAGTAACATCAGTCTACAAGCATAAAAGTTCAAATTTTTAGAAAATCTGTGACCTCATAAGAGAATTTTTTTAGTCTAAAAGAAATCCGTTGCTCTAAATGGATTTTTATGGTATCATTATCCATAATAAAAGTTATTTTCTCTTAATTTTGAGCACGTACATAAATTAAAACATTTAATTAAAAAATTAACAAGTACGCCTGTTCTAGTACAGTAAACATTTATTAGGGGTTTTCATGTGAGCGATTACGAGCTATGTAAAGAAAATCATAGTTCATGACGAAAGTGAAATCTCTTAAAACAATCTAACTGTTTTCAACTTTCAAATCCACGAGACTTTGCTTGTGTTTGAACACGATCAAATGAAAGTCGTCCGTTCGTTTGGAATGATTCAAAATGACCGTTGATGGCGAATTTTTACATTATCCGAGTAATTTTCCCAAAAGTGTAAACTGTTTGATTAACAGTACCCACTTCCATCTATCAAATGTTTGAAGTTCGCCTCCAGCCTTTGTCAGTGATTGTCATGTTATTAATACACACTTTTACCATGAATCTATTTCATAAATAATGCACACCGACAAGAAATTTATTTACTTGATTACCAATTTCGAGTAGAGTTGAAGCCAAACACTCAATTTCCATTTCCACTAAGCTTTGAAAAGCATGGAAACGTCTAGACAAGGTGAGATCGATTTCTGTCATCATTATCCAAGAATTTGACCAGAAACGCGTAATAACCAACCCGATGAGAGTACCTATTTCAAAAGCGATAACCCCAAAAATGTCGAAATTCATAATACCCATCTCTATTTCCATTTATATCTTCTCAAATTGGATAACTGATAGTATTACATCAATTTAAACTCAACCCGCATTTTTAACTTTAGGTACCTGAAATTTTTATTTTTGTTTGTCAAGGTCATTGTCAGGTAAAACAAAGGAGAATTTAATTCGAATAAATTTAATTTTGAGCGAGTATTAAGTTTAAGTATAATTTAAATTAAAAAGAAATAATTCTCACGCACTACTTGGAAGTGAACTACTTGAAAGAGTAGTGTATAAATTTTTAATCAACCAAGCTTTCACCAACTCAGTTGATTAAAAATTAAAAATGTGTTACCGTTAAAGCTCAAAAGGCGTACCAAAAATCTGCAGGTTAGCTGAATTTTGGGAGTCTGAAATGTCCCTCGTCAATAATTTTATTGTTATTAACCTCATGCGACTGGTTACATTAGCGTTTTTGATTTCATTTTAATGATAACATATGTTTTCGCAAAATTCATTTCAAACAAATCCATTGTTGATAAAATTTTAATAAATGGTGGTGTTCTTTAAGAAATTGTAGATAATTAAAAATTTCCAAACAGTATTCACAACAAATTAACCGTCTTTGGTATGTTCTCCTAGAGCATTGCGAAACTCAGGATTCGAGATGAAATTGTTGTTTTTTTCTAATGAAGTTTACAAAAAGGAAAAAAAAAGGTGAATGATAATGTTTGATGCCACTTGCAAATATTTCGTAACGCCATTGTTGTCATTTCAGTGATAATAGTGTTCAGCCCACTAAAATAAACAACAAAAGCGATAGTTACTGTAAATTTAGTTCACAACTTCTTTTTAGAGAGAATTTCCTCGAATGCAATTAACGAAAACAAAACTATTCATAAAACTACTGAATCTTAAGATTTCTAGATGGGCTGGTCCATTTCTCTCCGTTACGTTATTCTAATTTCAGATGATGTATGACAGTGGTCGGCACGCGGGTCTTTGGCCCCTTAAGCGTGGCTCTAATCCCACAAATGACTCATATCACGGTTTTGACCAAACTCCCACATGGAGTAAATGAATTTTTTTTCCTGCTGTCTGGCTCCAATGCAAGACATCAAGTTGTTGGTCTAGCTTTAGAGGAAGACTTTTATCTAGAAAGCAGACAAGTGTCTAGAAATTCTACCCACCCGTTTGAATATAAATTATCTCGTAGGACTTTGGTTTCTGCTGAAACTAAGACGGTGTTCAAACCCAAGCTTTAAGTTGAATAAAATTGATATTTGGGTTACTTATAATTTGACGATCTTAACAACACCTTATTCCTCTCTTGCTAATCCCTATTCCCTTCTCTACCTCTTCTCAAATAGTCCCAACCTTCCTTGGGCTCCAACCATTCCTGAGCTAAGACGCTGATCTGCTTCCCAGAAAAATAGTCCAAAACACTATGGTGCTTGCAGACAGGTAGTAGTGGAAAAAAATTCTTTGACAAAAAGGAGAGCAGGGATAGCAACGAATTTTAATCGAATTCCTGAGTTAATAGCAACAAAATTAATTAATCACATCTTACCCCTTGCACAAATAAAAAAAAGAAGAAATCTAATTATAATTAGCATAATTCCAAGTCATTCCGTTAATTCAAGTCTTTACACGACAAAAGTATTCATCTTCGATAAGACGCTTTTATTTTCAGAGCTAAAAACGTTTGTAATAAGACCAACTTTCGCCGAATGTGTTCTAGGAGAACATCGGTTACAGTAATTACAACCTTCCTTTCACCATAAATCCGCTCGGATTCATAGTTCGTTGTGTGACTCGCACATCGTGTGATCAGCACAATTTCATCGTTTAAAAAAACGTTCGCGTTCACTTCATTGCCGATAAAATGAACAGTTATCTTCTTATTTAATTATTATGTTTTGCAAAATTAGTGCAATCAAGATGTCAAAAATTTTTTTTACAGATGATTCCTACTTGGAATTCAGTAATCCGTCGAGGCAATCTGAGAGATCCAGATTTAATAACCAAGACTACCACACATACACACCCCCTTCCATTATAAAGGGCATTTCTGAAATATACGTTCCAAACCCAGTGTGTAAACTTAGAAGAAGGGCGTCTGTTAGCTTTCACCCAAACTTAGAAATGAGTGATTTCATTGACAATGACGTTCTGCCATCGTACCATACAAAACCGAGGGAAAAGCTCGACAAAAATACAAAACCATGGCAAGAAAATAAAAAATCACTATCCGACATGAAGATAAAGCTAAATAGACGAAAATCATTCCACGACGTGTCCAACAACCCGGGTTTAAAATTCACTAGCCAGGAGAGAAGGAAGTCTGTTCTGGACCAACCAGTTCTAGAGAAATGGCAAACGATTCCCACAGAAGTCATACCGGAATATCGAACGAAAGGGAAAATAGAAAAGAGAAGATCGATAGCAGAAATGTCGACGGAATATACTAAGAAACCACAAAAAAGTGTTAAGGAAGGGATTTTACAAAATGGTGAAAACCGTGAGAGTAGACTCGGTTTGAACGTGAGCTTCAACAACGAATACGGACTTAAAAGAGTTCCTTCCAAGAAGAAAGTTAGCCAACCTCAATCAACCTCTCCATTGGTTTACGTATATGAGACTGCTAGGAGGAGAAGAAAGATGTTCCTGCCAAATACACCTCCAAAGATCTTTACTGGAGACGATTATGGGTGAGTGCAAAGTGCAATGAATCCCAAACGTTTTCCTTACACCAATTCCTTTAATTCTTTGATTAAAGTTATCCCACACACTAACGGTTCTCAAAAAAGGAAGTAAATCATTCATCGCTAAAGGAATTGTTATTTAAAATTGAATTGAAAGAAAGCAGGTTGCTCTCCGAATAAATAAACCAAATGTTGCAATGAAGTGCAAAAATGTAAGGTAATTAAGTAAATTTAAAGAGCGACAAGTTAAAAACTCTCGAATGCCAAACGTAGTATGACGAACTTAAAACCCACGAAACCATTTAACGTTTCGATACAAATAAAGTCAAAGGCATCCGTGAAGTGCATAAGCTACACAGACTAGATGAGACTGATGATTACTATAACAAAATGTTAATCATGTTTTCGCTTAAAGTTTATTTATTATTCAACTAACGGGTTCACCGATAGAAACTTCCTTTTCGTACACAACACTCTTAAAGGTAAAAAGTAAAATTTATGTTTAAACTGCTATTGCGCATTATCATTTGTCAAACTAGCAACTAATTAATTAAATTGTTGAATTTCCAAAAGACAATTTTTAGCACCACTGAAGCTAACTACTCCAACTAACAATAGACCATAAGTCTGAGCTTAGGCTTGAATCCATTTTTAATTTCCTCTTACAATTCACGTTCAGGTAAAAAGTTTAGCTTAACGTTTTCCTGTTACTACATAATTTCAATTTCTAATTAAATCATTAATTACTTTGGAAGTTGAGCCGCGAATTTAAATTTCAGACGGTTCATTTAAATAACAAAGTATCCAATAAGCGAGTAGTTTTGAAGAATTGTACATACTATAGTGAGCCTTAATGATTTTTATTTGAAAAATTTGTTCTACTTGAGTCTACTTAATTGAAACATTTAAATTTTAATTAGAAAGGAAGCAACAAAGTGATCAAAACTTTGCTTCAATTACTATGAAAGTACTAAAAATGGGAAATGTAGTCGGTCACTATTTGAAAATTTATTTATTCAAATTTATTCATCCTCACAATATTGTTTGCTACTTTGGTATATTTGAAAGATTTGGTATAAATAAATTTGACAAATTTTGAAAGTCGGCTATTAAATTCACAGCTAATTTGATTTAGATTATAAACTATAATCAGTCCTCGTCATAGTCAAATCAACTGGTGTTCCCTTTCGCACCCTTTGGCACACTGCCCAAAAATTTTCACTTTTTATTCATTATACACATACAATTTATACAAACAGTATAAAATATTAATCCAATATATTTCTCTCACTTAGGTATAGTCATCCGGAACTGCAAGACGTTTTTAGCTTGGATCCGATTGAACAATACTTAAATCGACCGATTGGCCGCTATACAATGACCAATTACGGGCATCTCAAAATAGACTACAGCTGTAGTTGGAATCACTTAGATAAGTGCATAACCCAACGGATCTGTATGTAAAACAAAAACCTAAAACCACTTCTTTTGAACACAAACGATGTTGCTTTCCTACTGCTTCGTTCCTTAACTAAGACACCACGCCAAACAGTGAATAATTAAATTACTAAAAAAAAATTTTGTTCAGGTTGTGCACATTTAAGAAAACAAAAACAGTGTAAATAAGAACCATTTTAATTTTGAAATTCCGATGATAACAAATAATAAAATCGATAAATAAATAATTGTTTAAATTATTGATTTCCCAAAGAGCACATCCTCCTCCTTCCAAATCTTGGTTTAGGTATATACTAAGGTACAAGTGAAATTGTTCGAAGTTGACTTTCACGTACTGCTCAATAGCCATCTCAACAATTTTTTTTTGAGTCAGCACGTTGATATTTCTCCCTTTCTAATTTTTAAATATAGGACACCAAATCATTTAACCACTCAATAAGTGAATTAAATCAAAGAAAATTGATGACACGTACTTTCCACGTGTGGCATGTTTGACCTCTTGACCTTTTTTCTTCAATTCAACTTGGTAGAAACGTCGTTTATAACCTGTGTGACAGATATTTCGAAACAACTTTCATAAACAATGGAAAATTGAATTAAACAATTATCAGCAAACTAACAAATTCCTTTTTATATTCAAGCTAGAAAATTAAGACCTTAATGATAGCCAATTGAACTCATTTAAAATCTGGTGGGGATACATATATGTAAAGCTCTAAAGCTCAAATATCTCTCCTCAATACAAACAACAACCCTAAATCTAGTGATAAAGAAATTTATCAAATTGACTACCCCCGTCCCTAACACACAATCCAAATCACGACGTGAATAAGCTTTATAAATTTCTTTTTGGAGGCACAAACAATTGTTAAATTTCTTCTGACGGTTGGAAAATTGTTACAATAATTTTTAATGATTTGATTAGTAGATGAGATGAAAAAAAAGGGCCTAAACTTATATAAGCCAAAGCTCTGACACGAGTATATTCATTGTTTGCTGTTTGATCTGCTGATCTGCTTCTGTTTGACAATATCTACTACCAGGTAACAAATTTTTTTCTCTCTCAGTAAACTTATGGTATTTTATAAAAAGAAAAACTTTTCTTTCATTTCTTACGCTTTAAGTTTCTGTCAGATTCCAAAATTTCACAATATTAAAGCCTTTTATTAAGTATCTCAAATAAAGCTCAAAAGCGATACTTTATTGGCGTTTCTTACTCTAAAGTACGTGAACTATACAAATAATATTATATTCTGATTAAAATTTCTAGAAATAAACATATCAAAGAGTAATTAAGAATAAATAAATAAATAATAAAAACAAATTAAATTTCCAAAAAGTTTAAAACAAAAAATATTTCCATTTCTGATTTTCTAATTTTTCATTTTAGAACACAGGCTGTTGGAAAACACCATTAAGAAAAATGAAAATTAGCTTCTTTTACTTTTTCTTATTACTAATCACCATCTCAAAAATAATTCACAGGGGGGCCAGTCAACCTGTCCCCAATTTAGAAAAGGTAACTATTTATTTTAAATTTTATAATTAAATTAATGAAGTTCCTCCACCATCATTTTATAAAGAATAAATATAATAGCTGTAGAATTCAGTATAGATAAATTAGTGCTTAAATACTCCTTAAACAATCTTTTCAGATAATCAGTAAAATGAGAGACATTCCACAGTGGCACTGTCTACGATATAGAAAATTTGATCTAGTAAGAAGGTGTAGAAATCACAGAATTGGACACAAAAGTTGAAAGCCAACATAAATATGCTACAGAGTGCAATTAAACCAAATTTAAGGCTTGAAAGTATTGCTGATGTTGTAAAGATCTTTTATATAGAACTTAACTGAATATTTTATTATTTATAAGAAATAATATCAAAAAAATTTCTTTTCTAAATAATCTCTTCTCATTCCTAATATAAAAATTTTTAATATGGGTACTTGTTCTTAAACCTATTAAATTTTTCAAAATTCAATTTATCTCGATAAATATCCTACCTTTTTTGTGGGAGTGTATGTATCACCTTTGAGAAAAGGTTGATGCAAAGCTTTGTACAAGCGAGCAGCTTTTTGAGGACCAATGCCAGGACATAATGACAAACTGCTCTCTGAGGCCTTTAATATGCTTTCCAGTGTTCCAAAAGTTGACAGTAGAATTGTAGCATCAGTCTTATTAACAGACCTAATTGTGGTCAGAGCTGATATTAACTACAACACAAAGAAATTTATTAACTACATGTTGTTTTAATAAAGAAAATTTGTAACTTAAACAAAAGATTTATCAACCCTTGAATAAGCATCCTCTTCTTTTTTTTCCATTATAAGATCTGGTGGCTTGTACTGATATATTTTATACCTTTCAATAATTTTACCAGCTTCTTCTGGACTTCTACAGAGCATTAAAGTTAAATCAGCTAATATTGAGATTCTCGTTAATGTTTTAAGTGCTTGATGAGGTTCACTTATATCAACCTAAAAAATATTTAAAAATTTCAGAAAAACTGTTCAAATTATGAAACATTTAATTTAAAATTCAAAATTGTAAATACCATTACTAATAACACACGAAGTAAATAATTTTTTCCCAAAATTTTTAATCGGTCATGAATATAGTCAGGATTAAGGTTGTGGTATCTAACCGAGAGGTACAAAGCACATGTTGTTTGACCCATGACGTAATCGGCTAACATTCTATCGTCAAATTCCCAAGGAACGTTGGTAATAAACTTAAGCAAAGGATTTCCTCTCTGTGAAAGATGAAAATAAATTTATCAAGATCGGTTTCGCTAATTACAGCCAGCATGAAAACAAACTTAGACGTTTTGTACCTGCCGAGGGCTAACAAGAACTGCATTTCCACTGGCCTTAACATGAAGATGAGGTTCGGTTACTTTTTCCTCTTGTTTATTAGAAACAGAAGGTTCATTCTCTGACGTTTCTTTATTCATTTAAATTAATTTACGTTGGAAAATAAATTTTAAAAATACTTTTAAGAAACTTGTCAATAACGTTAAGAAATGAGATTTGACATCTAGTGCCACGATATTTACGTGTCATATGAGACGCCTGCTGCCCTTTGCTATAGAGGTTAAGACTTGTAAACAATGTGCAGGTATTTTTAAAATTATTTTAAAAGTAATTTAGTGTGTATATATTGGCAGTTATTTGCTTCTTTGTGATGTAGCATGTGATTTATTTTTACTCAAATTTTATCCGTTAGAAATCGATTTTAAAACATTTTTCGAAAGTAGCATTTCAACTGTAATAATTTTTCATAACTTTTCAGATGAAAAGTTTAGCCATGACTTTATATAAAGCAAAAAATCATGACAGTTAAAAACGTCATGATATAAACTTCACGTCTTCCAACTTTGTTTAAAACATTCAAAGGTATAATACTTATAGCCAGGTAAAGTTAAAGAATACCACCCTAAAAATGATTGTGTTGTTTTTCTTTTTTTTGAATATGATTAACATTTATTATTCTTCTTTAGGTTCATGCACCAACATGGTTGCCATGGAGCTAAGCAAAGTAACCAGTAAAACTTCCAGTATAAAGGCATTATTGTTAAAAGCCTGGAGAGAAAGGTGGACAGACTTACAATGGGGTATTCATATCAAGACTGTGAGTTAATCGAACATGACATACTAATATATCTAATGTATGCCAGTCTGTACAATAGTCATTTTGTTCTACAGATCCTGCCAAGGGGTGTTTCAGGAGATGTGTACAATCTAGCTGACTGCATACTTCAACAAGCACTTATTGGTCCAGGACCAAATTACTTGGTTCTTTCGTACCTGAAACATTCATTAAGCAGTCAGCTTATTTCTTATGCTGCTCTTCTCCAACATATTTCTAAATACAACAGCTTTCATAAACCTCATTGCATAATAAGCCTCTTAGAGCTTTTAGAATCAAGTCAGGTGGGAATTTTAGTTTATTAAATTAATTTATGTAGTTTATGATTCATTTTTTGTCTTAATAATGGCTCAACATACATCAGTTTTTTGAGAAACTAAATGTTTATTTACTTTATATATTATCTTGAAAGGTTTGTTTATGTTGCAGGTTGGCATAACTTGTAGAGGCAAAACAGAGGAAGGAATCTTAGCAACATCAGTGGCATCAACAATTTTATGGCTGTTACAATGCTACCTGTATCATTTAAATAAAACTGTTACTTCATCTCAACCCCCTTATGAAGAGATTATATCAAAGTGTGTATCTTTACTTACTAATATGTTATCCACTGATTTCACTTCAGCAATGCTATATCTTGCTAAGTTTGATGATCCTGGTAAGTCTATTACCTTAAATTTTTCTTGAAATAAATTGTTCATAACATTAAATTATCAAGGAATGTAATGTCCTGCACCCTGACTAAAGTTTAATTTTTGTACAGAACTTCATACAGAAGTCACCAAAAAATGCAAGGAAATTGAACAATTTTTCGCTCAGAACACAACAATAAAGTCAACACCGGCAATCAACACATGTTTGCAGAAATTGCATCATATAGAACTGAACATAAAAACAGAATGTGAACCAGTAACTTATTGCTTGCAACCTTTACTAGCAGTAGAAATCATGCTTAACCCAGGTTGTGAAACAAATTATTTAGTTAACAAATTGATCATGCTTCAAAGGTTAAAAGGATATAGTAATTCAAGATTGTACTGCGATATCATGAGAGCTTGCTTAATTAGCTTGAATAGCGTTTTGGGAACCTCTGAAGAGTCACAATGGGGTGCTTTTACCATCTTAAAGCTGCCTCATATATTTAAACAATTACACTGTAATCTTCGAGATGACTCAACCCAAAATTTTGAATTTTCTCAAGATATTGTCGATTCTTTTGATCTACTGCTTCAACTTACGCCACTTCTAGATATAATGGACAGCAAGTGCAACTGTAATTTTGTTGAATGTATCTTGAATGAACTGTTAAAAGTAAATTTGATTAACAGTAAACATGTCACACAGATAAATGAAAAAAAGGTAACCGGAGAGTTTTGTTATGAAATGTTGGAGGAAGCTCTTACTCAGTTATGACAATGTTTATAATTGATAAATTTTTTTTTTTTTAGAGAATCTACGACAAGTTGGGTTCAAAATATGCAAGATTGTAATATTTCTCAACAACCATTGCCGAAAGTTATAATTCGAGCTGAACCTACCTTGGCTAGGTTATTACGAACTCTTGATGCAGACAACATCAAAATGGTTTGTATAAAATTTTTACTGTTGTCTTGTGTGGATGGTCTCTTCAGAAGGGACTCATGTTACATTGGTATTTTTAGGAGGGAGTGCAGACTGTTTTATGCCCGATTCTCGGTAAAAGTTTCGATCTGATCATTGCTGTAGCTGCTGTTGAAGGTAAATTAAGAACTTTCGTCACTAAATTAATAAAGTTTAACGAAGCGTACAAGTACGGTCATGGAGAAGGACCAAAACAATCTCAAACCAGGGCATTACTCTTTGATGTCAGCTTTTTGATGCTGTGTTCTATTGTTAATATATATGGATCTCAGGTTTGTTAATTTTTTTTAGGCTTTGGCCTTTAGTATTTATGAATGTTGTGCTGAAGGTAAGAAATCTTTCAGGTTGTTTTATCGGAAGAAGGTGGTGATAGTTTTTTCGAGCTCTGGGTACGTGAATCTATGGTGGAAAGGGGTCATCCAAAGTCGCCCGAGGCAATTCTAAACTTAGCCGACAGTTCTAAAGTCGATGCGCTTCTTGCTCAGTTTAATTCAAACGAGGATTTTAAGACGAGGTATAATTTTTTCGTGACACTGACATCTAACTCTGCGGCCGTTTTGTATTCGGTGGCTGTAGTATACTGTTTTTCTTTTAGTCAAGTAAAATGGAACGAAGTATGTCTTAATGTACCCGCTGCTATTAAGGAAGTTCTTCTTGCTTGGGAACAAGGGACTCTATCAGCCAACGACGTCAAACGAATATTAGATTCATTGAGATCAAAGTTTTGTTGCCTTCCTATATGCGCGGCTGCATGGCTCTGTAGTTATATGCAAATCCTACATCAAGACGCTTTGCTTAAGCCTATGAATATGGTTCAGCAGTTCTTGGCAGCTCCCAATATGGACGATCAAAACGAGACGTTTAAAAGCGAACGATTCAGTCTCATGTCTATGATAATTCGGCGGATGCAATACAACATTCATCCATCTACTTCTAGTAAAATATCTCTTCAGCACGGGTAAGCGACAGTTTGAGGATATCTGACGTCATTTAATTGATTGTTTTAAATATTAATTAATTATTAATGAAAGTGTTGTGAGGGTTAAAGTTGTTACTTTGTTGTTTCAGGATAATCTCGAATACGCCTATCAGTGCTCAGTTAGAGAAAGTTTGGAGTAAAATTCACAAACAAGGGTGGGTCAGCATAGAAGCAACTCATCAGCTTCAGAGTTTGCTGAATACGGGAGGTCCCTCGTGGTTTATCACAAATGTACTAAAGGTCAATATTTTTTTAGTATCTTGTGTCGAGATGGGTGTAATGATCTCTCAGATCATTAATTGTTTAAAAAATTTTTGTTTTGAAGGAGGTCACTCAGTACAAATATCAGGAAGACCTTAACAGGGCTGTGGATTTGGCCTTTGCTATATTTCATCTGGACATCCTCAACTGCACCCTATCACTTCTCACAGAAGTACTTCCACAGTATTTACACAACAAACTTCAGTATGTTTCTTATATATAGTTAAACCTTTAAATTTCGAAAAGCATTCGTAGAAATAATTAATGTCTTGTCTAACAGATGTGAAGATCTAGTCGAGCCACAGCTTAGTGCTTTGGCAAAACTATGCGTCTACTGTATAATAGCCGCGGCTCAGGCAACGTCTAAAGAGTCAACCAGCAAAAAGAGATTAAGAAAGGAAATGGATAACGAGGTCGGTAACTTATCTAAATACTATCTAAATCCAATTTAATAAAGTTCTTAGACAGTTAAATGGTACGTCACCGTTTCAGGATAACGATTCGTACTTTCCTCCATCGAAGCATTTAAAATTGAACAATGGAGAGGCTGCAGTTGGGTTTTCAACCAACAATTCGTTTCCTTCTTCAAGGCAGCCAGTAATGGCTCCAGCTCTTCAGGCGGCTTGCAACGAACTGTTTAATGCTTTCGTGGTAATTTTAATTTATGTTCTGGCAACGTATCAGAAAATAGTTCTTTTTTTGATATTTTCACGAATTTTATTGTTTCCGTAACAGATGATTTCAAACAGAGGTGGAGAAATTTCTCAGCAAACTCATTTCGTGTACAAGTTCCTCGAAATGATGGTCATGTGCGGCCGAGACAAATCGAGATTAGTTTTAAAAGGGCAGCCACTTCATGATTTGGTTCGTATTATTAGTTTCTTTAAGTTTCCGAAGCGTCACAGTAGGCCCCTTCGTTAAAAATTTTCGGAATTTAAATTCAGTCACTAATGAGAGACCCAGTTAAATTTCGGTTGAAATCGTTCAACCGGAAAAAAATACTTAATGAAGATCGTGTGACGGACACGCTATCGGATGGTTTCTTTTGTGGTTTGATTTTTGCTAATTTTTACAAAGAAAGTTGACAGGATTTGTAGAACTCTTTCCAAATAAGAATATTAAAACATAGCTCAGTTTCGTTTTGGATTTTGATAAAAACGGTTCGAGAGTGTTCGGAGTGAATGGGGAAAAGAAAAAAATTTTTTTTCTTATGGTTCGCAAAATTTGATTTCAGATGCCCAATTTAATACGCTGGTTACCCGACATGGTAAGTGTTGAACTTATAGCCGGACTATATGACGTCACGACTTCTGAAGGGAGAAGAGCAGCAGCTAGAGACCTATGCATGCTCATTAACTTGCAGTCTAAATAAATGAGAATTCCATCATCAAGTTTCGGTATCTTATTTATCGTTTTCCTTAAATGTTATTTGAATAGTTGAATCGTTTATTGTCTTGAGTCCTTGTTTTCTGTCTACACTGCTTTGAATTTTTACATTTATGTCAATAAATTTGCTTCCAGATTTTTTTAAGTAAACGTGTTTATTATAATCAGTTTTAAAATTGACTAAAAAAATAAGTAAACAATAATTTTTTATGGTGTTTCTGTAAAAATCCCTTGATTCAGTTGGAGTTTAGATTTTGATTCCGTCCTTCTCCCTCAGGTACAACAGTGTGAGGAAGGAGGTTCGAGCTTCAAACTATTATTTCCCTGATCATGAGCTTTGTCTACTCAATCACAGGCATCCGAAAACCCCAATTACCTAAGACGATTATTGTAAATCACTGGGATGAGGTTTCATCTCCTATAAACAAGCGGATAAGAACGATTATTGAGATCTAGCGGTTCGATATGACCGTAAAACATCATGTTGGGATGTGAGGATTTGTTGTCTTCCTTTCTTTTCTTATTTCCAGAGGATCGCTGACTAAGGTTTCCACATATGGACGAGTGATACTTAAGACTGACGGACACTTTGAAGTTTTTCCCACATCTGACGCACGAGTAGGGTTTGTTCGTGTCGTGCCGCTTCATGTGCTTTCTCAAATCTTTAGCGAAATAAAATTCCTTATTGCAGATTTCGCAGATTCTCAAACCGGGCGTTTCGTGAACTTCGGAATGGCGTTGAAGTCTTTTTGTGCTTCGGAACTTTTCTCCGCAAACCTGATACACAAAGATTAATAGTAACGGTCGTAACTCGTTTTCGTGATGGTGTGAAATTTTTTTTTTTTGACTCAAACTAGTTAAAAAATGGACAAGCAGAAGACTCACCTCGCATTTAAGCTCTCGATCATTCTTGGCGCCATTGGGACCGTGAACCTTTTTCATATGATTGGCTAATGTGTACTTGTTGTTTAGTAATTTCCCACAGAGTGTGCACAACACGACCGGCAGTGGTTTCTTTTCGTCCTTTGATTCTTCCAGCATCAAGTCGTCACCATGTTCGACTTCCATGTGTTTCTTCATGTGAGACATGTACGGGAATATAATCCCACAAACGGGGCAAAGGGTGCTCGTAGTGTTTGACCCAATGTCATGTTTCCTATTCAAAAGAAAGAAATTTATTAATTTAAAGATGAGACCAAAATCGTTTTCGATAGAAATAATCAAAGCGAGAACTCGATGATACCTGAACAAATGGAAATCCATTCGCTTCTGCGACTTACTCTTGAAATCGCAATGTCCGCATTGGATTTCTTTCATATCTCTGTGAACGTTCTTGTGATGCAAATAATTGTTTTTCGCTCGGAAGGATTTCCCGCACATTTCACACGAAAACGGTTTTATTCCGGTGTGTTTCTTTATGTGACGGGCCAACGCGATCAGTGTCGGGTAGGTGAGGTCGCACGAACAACATTTATAAGGTTTCGTACCCGCATGTTCGAGCAATTCGTTCCAGTTCTTGAAAACTGATCCGCAGGCACAGATGAAAATGTCCGAATTCTGTAGGATGCACTCGTGTTTTTCGAGACGTTTTTCACTCGGAAACCAACGCTGACACTTAGGACAAATGAACGAATGATCTCCTGGGTAATTTTTCGCGTGCATCGACAACGTCAGTGGTGATATAAACTTTCTATTACACTTTAAACACATGTAAGGAGTGCTGCCTAAATGATTCCGGATGTGAGCCCCGAAAGCGTCGGCTCGTTTGAAGTTTTCCGGACAAAATCGACACTGATAGTTTTGCTTCCCGATGTGTTCATACTGATGAGATTGTAGAGAACTTAAATTAGGAAAAACTTTAAAACACTTATAGCAGGAATGAATAGTATTACTATCTTCGAGTTTAACTTCCCTTGGCTTTAACTCGGACAGTTCTTTACCCTCCTCTTCGGGTGTTTTTTGAGCTAGTTCTTCTGCGACTTGTTCCTCAGCCAGACACAAATACTCTTCGATCATGTCTTCGCTGAGGAGAGCTTTAACTTCCGGAGCCATGGTGATTTTCACCAGATCTACGCACATGTGCTTTTCGATCATCGACTCCTTCGTGAATAATTTCCCGCATTTGTTGCAGGGGAATGAATGCGGACCCGGAAAATGTTTTATGTGCTTTCTATAAGCGGAATGAGTGCTAAAAGTCCGTGGACACCTCATGCATTTGAAATATTTCACCTCCGAATGAGTGGCGATGTGCTCGGAGAGATGAGTTTTTTTTATGAATTTCTTTCCGCACTGTCCACAAGAATAGCGTCTCTCTCCTGTGTGAGTGGCCAGATGATATTTCAAACCGTCGCTACTAGCAAACGACCTCGGACATATGCAACACTGATGAGAACCCGTTTTCACTTCGACATTTTTCGTCACGTTATGCGATTTGAGATGAGTTTGAAGGGCGGATTTTAATAGGAAGGACGATGAGCAAATTTTACAAACGAAACTGGCGGCTGGACGGTCGTTTTCCTCCTCCTCTTTGTCAGTCTTACTATCCTCGAACAAACCTGTCCTTTTTTTCTTTTTTTTCTTCTCTTCTTTCTCGACGTGTTGATTGTTTTTATGATACTCGAAACCTTCTAAACTAATAAACTCTTTAGAACACACATCACATTTGTAATTGGGAATATTATCGTTATAGCTAACCGCGTCATTCTTCTCCACTTCCTTCTCCGACTCCTTCGACGAGTGCATCGCCTTCTTGTGTATTTTCAAACTCTCCGCGCTGTAGAAGGTCTTCAGGCATTTTGTACATATAAAAAGTTTCTCGCCGCCGTTCACCTCAGCTCCGTTCTCGTTATTGCTTGACGAGTCCATCGCTTCGACGGCCAAAGGTAAATTGAGCTCGCGCGCGCGTTTCACATCGATCGAAGCTTCCGGATGTTTGATTTCCATGTGTTTGACGATGTTGATAACGCGGAAAAAAGTCATATCACAGAGTTCACAAGGAAACCAATGCTCTCCTGGAAACGTGTCCTTGTGACGAGTTAAACTTCTTTCGCAGGAGAAATTTTTTCCGCAACCTTCGCATTTCCATTTCTTTCCGGAATGGCAGTACATGTGGGTGGTAAGATGGCCGCTCGTGATGAACGTTTTCTGACAGATCTCACATTGATATTTCCTTTCTGATTTCAACTGTTCGTAATATTTTTTGCATCGATGGTTTTTCTCCACAGGAGTCTCCTCCATATTCCTGTAAGAAAGAGGTTATCCGAATACAGTTATTAGAATTTGATATACAAATTTAAATTTGTAAATACCACCCCAAATGTTAACGAAGACATATTACAACAACGAGAATTAAAAATGTAAAAAACAGTGTCTTCCTTAATAGATACCAAAAAAAATTTCCTTTCTCTGCCGATCATAATTAGATAAAAATTTTAAACAGAACATCTCCCTCAGATAAAAAACGTCAAATAAAATCGAATTAATTATGGTCTGTCCAATTTCGAAGAGTGAAGTGAAATTCAGTCAAACTCTTACAAGCAACTAGAAGTTTCGTCCTTGTCCTCTCCCTCGACTTCGCTGCCAGTCTGATTGGCGGTAGGATCGTGTCCAGCGGCAACATGCCTCTGCAAACTCCTCAAATGGTTGAAAACTTTCCCACATTCCTTGCACGGAAAACATTGACAGTGACTTAATATATGTTCCTTCAAATGAGACGCAGTTATAAATGATTTCTTGCACAAATCGCAAACGTAGTTCCTTTTCTCTTTCATCAGTTTGTATTTCCTTAAATAATTCTCTCTCTCTTTTCACTTTACTTTTCAACATTTTCTTCGCCGTTTCCGTGTTCGGCATAAGATTCTCCTCGTCGGAGACAGACTTTTTCCTCGAATCGTCTTTGTGTCTTCCTTTCCGCCTGATTTTTTTCCCTTTTCTCTTTTTCCTCGGTTTTGATTTCCACTCGATGTCCGAATCATCTTCCACTTCTGATAAATTGATCTTTTTCGGTTTTCTAGCCCCGGAGACTTGCTCCGATTGTGTTCTCCTCAACTGATTCATTGTTGAAGTCCTTTGAAACGATTTCTGACACTATTTCCGGCTCGAGTTGAATAACCCAACCCTAAAAATTCAACCAACGATCATGATTACTCTCATATTTTATGTGGTCATTCCAAAAATAACAATAAATTTGTTAGCTAGAAATTATCAAAACTTACAGGTGAATCTCCTTCATTATTTTGTACGTAAGTGCTGCAATCTAGTGGATCCTTCAGTGTTAGAGGATCAGTTTCGACTTCCATCATCAACATCCTAAAACAAACAAAAAATTTGAGTAAAGATTATACTTATTATAACGCCAACAATTCATAAAATTTTTCCATATACATATACTTATAAATCAAATAACAACAGAAATAGGAAAGGACTAACAAACATAAAATAAAACAAATCTAACAACTCAACGACAGGAAACCTTTTCCAAACCGAACTCAACAATTCTTATAAATGTTAACAATTATTTAAATAAATTATACAGAATTTAAACAAAGTGGTCGCAATAATAATGCTTATAGGACCTTCAAGTTAGGGAAAGCAAAAATTTTTGGCCAAATAAAATGTTAAGCAAATTTCTGAGCCAAGTAAAAAGTTTTTGATAAAAATTTTCGATTTCTAGAAAGGACTACGATATACGATTATAAATATTATATATCAAGTACAGTGGAAGCTCTCATATCGAGAAATTCGCATAACGAGCAAAAAAAATTGCCAAAAATGCCACTCAACGACCAATGCTTCGCATAACGAGCAATTTTTGGCGGCATATACATGGGGAATCCCCCGACAGCTAGAGAAAAACTCCGAATCGGGGCAGATTCAAAGTTAAATCTTTCTCTTCCTGTCTTATCTTCTTCAGTACCACCCAAAATTCTTTCATTTTCACATTCTTAAGCTTCTTATCTACTTCTTTTCTTTTGCTAAATACTAAAAATAACTTTTTTTAGTGCTTTTTTCGGCCAGGAACATTGTTTTATATGGAAAAAATTGTTTCGCATTACGAGTAAAACTCTGAAACGAATTAAACTCGTTATGAGAGGTTCCACTGTATACATTATAGGATTTTATGAGTAGTGAATGTACACATCACCGAGCTGACTGTAATTAACCGGGGTGATTCGTGATAAAATTTGTTTCATTTTTCACATTCAGGCCTTTGTTTTACTACAACCATCAACCTTATCATCATCATCATTATTATTATTATTACTGATTCGGCGTGTCCAAGGAGAAGAGAAAACAAGTAACTGATGTCGGAAACAAGACCCTATGACATGTACGTGTTTTGATTTAAAAATGGTGAAATCTATTGTGCCTGATTCAAAAAGCCGTGACTATATTACTAAGAGTTAAAATAATAAAAAAAAAGGTTCTTGTAAGCATCTCTCTCTCTCTCTCTCTTTTTAAATCCACCTCTCAAATTTCAAGAGTCATTTCTTCTCAAAGGCCATCCTACCACTTTTAACCTATTTCCTTTCCATCCAGTTTACTTAAGCTAGAAAGCGACCTTGATGATGAATTGATAATTGCTATGCGGAGGTATTTAACTTTTGTTTTGATTAACCAATAGAATATACTTAAAAAGGAATCTTAATTTTAAACTTTGAACCCAGACTGTCTTACTTCCACTCGCGTTTGTTAATGTTTTCACCCTGCTCTCCGTTTAAATAAAATAATTCTGTTTCATTTTTCTCTTTTTGTTTGTTGAAATTTGTTTCTTTCTCCGTTCGCGACTAACTCACCTGACTTAGTGACTACATTTAAAGCAGTCTCTCTTCATCTACAAATAGTTACCATGATGGAACTTTTTTTGCAGGCGGATACTTGATGAATGAAAAGTGAATGTTTTTTAACAGAAAACTTGAAGACTCACTGAAACAAAAACAACATGATTTGAAGAAAATGAGCACGCGAAATGTTTTAAATTCTTTCGCATACAACCTTATCAAAAACGCCATCCCCGTTTCAGTTCTCTTGATATTTTTCCAATAATCAACCTTAAAGCTTTACAAAATAAAAACCGCAGCATTAAATTTATCTTTAAGTGCAGTTTAAAAACACCGTAAATTTTCTTAAATAAAAAAAGTAACTATGCGTTTTGAAACTGAAGAATTTCCATTACACTGAGTCATAAATAACTTCCGATAAAGCCTTTGAACTTAGGTGGTGTCCGACTAATCCGGATAAATATTGCATATATAATAACTACACTCATAAAATTTAAAACTGTGCATTATTTATGGCACAAGTCCCTAAAGCAAAATAAATCGTTTTCTACGAAGCAAAGATATTTAAATCAACACAATAGATAGATAAATAAACTTCACGCTTCATGCAAAATTTCTAAACAAATCGAATTTTCAATGTTAATCTATTTAAAAAATAATAATTAAATTTTTCTTAGTGGACGTTAAGAAAAAATTTTTTGCAGAGAAACTATAATAAATTGGAAATCAATTTCACGAAAGCAAAAAAATAAGTCAAAATAAGATTTCGACAGCAACCCATCCAGCAAACTCGAGCGGAAAAGTCTTTTTCCCTCCATACTCCAAGTAAACTAATTTTTTTTCTCTCCTTTTGGCCAACCAAAGACCACAATGTTTTCAACTCATTTTCACTCCTATTTGGAGCAAGTTATTACACGAATTGAAAATATGTTTGATTATGAGTTAGCTTACCTTTCGTTGAAGGTTGAACTAAACTAAATTATTATCATTTTTCTCTTTTATTATTATAAAAAAATTTTCTTGGTTTGTTGTTGAGGGTTGTGGCGGTGAAATTTTTAATTTTCCCTTTCAACATGTCGTTTCGCTTTCGTTTATAATTTCAATTAAACTGTTCGGATATGAAGGGAAATAGAAAAGAAACAGAGTTGTTACAACCGAACTGCCCATTTCGCCTCATTTTTTATCGAGTCATTAAAATTGGTCTACCTAATAAGGAGAAGACAAATTTCACCTTCATTTTTGTTCTTGAATAAAAAAGGTTTAATGGTTTCAGGATGTGGTTACCCATTTGACCAAAACTATTACGACAAAAAACTAAACATTTCACCAAAAAGAAAGAAATTAAAAATGAAAAAATTATTCTTATGAACACAGTGACCAATTAATGATGGCTTGCAATGTCGGTTACAAACAGGGTTACAAACTGTGAAAAATAAAAACCCCTCTCGAGACGATTTTTAAGGCAGTGGAAACATTTTCAAAAAACAAAATGTCTTCCTCTTAACAAATTTTCATGAATAAAAATTCAAAGGACACATTTCACTACACCATCCCTTCCCAAGACAAATACTTCGTATGGCTAATAATTACAATAACACAAATAACAAGGCAAAATGTGGTTTACTGTTCAAATAAAAATTTTTGGTAGAGAAGAACAGACTAGGAAAGAAACCAAACAACGAACAAAACCCTTTGAAAATGTCATAGAGTAAGAAACACAAAGGCTGACCAGCAGACGCTTTTAAAAATCCGTTATCATTCATCCTTGAATTTAAAATTTTACTTTTTAAAATATAAAAAATAGTATCAAACAAAATTAACAAAGTTTTCATTTCTTCGAAAGTCTTAATACCACAAATATTAAAAACTTTCTCGCAAAAATTTATAAAACAATTTACCGGATTATGAATGACTCAATAAAACCAAGTAAAAGTATATCATCCACATAATGTATTATAATGTTAATATTATAACTAACAATACTGAACGAGATAAAAAAAACACCAACAAAAAATGTCCAAACGGTGGAGTTCGTTTTCACTTTCATCCATTAACTTGAGCGTTCTGTCAGTTTAAACTTTAATTTCAATCAGTTCACATCGAAATCATTTCCTGTTAATTTTCTAAATCTCTTTCTTGTTTTTTGAATAAGTGAAAAAAAAGGTCTTCTGTAAGGATAACGTGTAATTTCTTTTTTGTTTTTCATAACAGGAAAAGAAACAAGCTTAGGTGAGAGAACTTGTTATTATTCTTAGTGTTTCTTTAAGATCTTTAAAATGTAACCGCAACCTCTACAAATGGGAGGCTGAGAGTAGAGTAATAAATTTGATTTTCGGGGGAGACGGGTTTTTTTCACGTTTTATTTTTATTGATATTAATAATTTTTACATAATATTTCACAAACCAGCAAATTCTATAATCATCAAGTTATTTGCTAGAAAATACAAACGCATCTAGAACTGGAGCTTACAATAAAAACTTTTTAACTATAAGTTTCTACATAACTCTCTCATGTGATTGATTTGTTCATATTATGTACTTAACAGATGTATAGGATAATCCAAGAGAACGGTTCGATCAAATTTAGTCAAAGTTCGAAAACACCTGCTACGAATTACAATTTCGTACCCGAAATGATTTATTAATGGCAGTTTTCCGGATCATCTTCTTCACTTATCTTGCTGCGGTTAGTTTGGTCACTCAATCATCGAATAAGGGTAAGCATATTAAGGATATCAAACAAAATTATTTCTATCGCCTGTCATTATCATTACGGCATTAATTCGTCCCGTAATTTATATTCTCGAACGCTTTCGTTAAGAACCGTTGGCCGTTTTACGATTATACGCACTGCATTTAAATTTAACAAAGAAAAATTTTCGTTTTCTCCAACTCAAAAAAATTTAAACGTTGTATTCACAGACTGTGGAAGGAGTATCGTTGGTCACCGACAACCGAGAAACTGGACAGAATCCTACGAGGGAAGAATCATTAACGGGAAAAAAAGTTTGAGAGGCGCCTGGCCTTGGCAGGTATTTCGCCAGATGCCTTCACAACTCATCATTTACTAAAAACCAAACCCTGTCATCAAATTATTTATCTCGTGGTTATTCAAATAATAAACAAAAATTGTTAGCTATACAATTAAACTTTTTGTTTTCTGGTTAATTAAGGTGTCCCTCCAACTTCTTCATCCGAAATTTGGCCTTATTGGTCACTGGTGTGGTGTGGGGCAGTTCTCATTCAACCTTTGTGGATTCTTACTGCAGCTCACTGCATAAACAAGTAAGTGTTGCTGGATGGTTTTCAACAAAATTATATAATTTTTTTTTTCAAATTGAGGAATTTGTTTTCACATTTCAACAGTGATCTATTCAACTTGCCACTGGCCACTCTTTGGACGGCGGTTTTAGGTGACTGGGACAGAGATGTTGAAGAAAACACGGAGATTCGCGTGCCGATTGATAAAATTATAGTTCACGAAAGATTTCATAACTACCAAAATGATATAGGTAGAAAGTTATTTTCTAATAAACCCAAAAACAATATTTGGTAAAAGATAAACATTTTAAGGTATATATATCCATTCCAGCCATTATGAAACTTTCTAAACCAGTTGAGATTAGCACTGTCTGCTTACCAGAGGAACTGACAAAAATGAATTTACATCCAGAATTGTCAAAAACCAATGAGGTGATATTAAAACAAAACATTATAGGTAACAATTCAAATTCACCATTTGTCATACATAGGAAGGAAGGAGAATAGTTTCAAATGACAATGAAAACTCAGGTAACTATAAAAATGTCATGAGTTGGTCTGTTTGGAAAATTCTAGTTAATAAAACAAACTTTACTTTCAGGAGGTAGTAGTGCAAACAAATTACGGTGGATCTCAGACCAAATACAAAAAATATCAGAAAAATTTCAGGGTCCTAAAAAACCAGCCAAAAATGAGAATCTTAATTACAGACTCAAAACTACCACAGAATGTGTAGCAACTGGCTGGGTATATCACACGTTTTCCATGACAATCGTCCTCCTTGCAACCCCTCAACTCATTTCTTTATGTCAAGCCAAATATGGCAATAATATACCCATCAGAACTGGTCACTTTTATGCAGGTGTTGGATGGAAATACAAGTAAAATAACAATAAAAAGGGTAATTTGGAGGTGTGAAGAACAGACATTTAAAAATAACATTTATGTAGGGTGATTCTGGAGGTCCTTTGCAGTGCAGTTTAAAAGATGGTAGATGGGTTTTGGCTGGCCTGACTTCATTTGGAAGTGGATGTGCTAAACCTGGATACCTTGTGTACACTAGATTGGCTTTCTACATACCTTGGATCAACAAGCAAATTAGTAAATACAAAGACTAAAAATGTTTTAAAAAGTTTGACTTCTCATAAGGAATGGAATCAGGATCTCACTGTAGGAGATTGAGAGATGTTGAGGCCTGAGGAAATGGTTGGGAAACGGTCATAAAACGATTGGCATAATTAAAACTAATAAGAAAAATTAATAAATCTGTCTAACGGACTCGTGCTTTGTGGCAATATATTGACCTTTTCCTTTTTATTTAAATTAAAGTTTATTTATTTTTTGTCTTTTTAAAATGTTCCTATTGTTCTTTGTCTGATTTGTGTGTCTGAGTAAGTCATTGAAGAAGAAATCAGTTCACGAACCCGAATAGTGGACCTTGTAACAACAAATAAATTATAAAAATACTCGTGAAAACAAAGAGTGTCGAGTCACAAGAAATTTTTTATCAACCACAATTAAACCTAAATTGAACTTACAAGCCTTAGAGTTGCCAAGGTTTTCTATACAATAAAACATTCTGATGCCTTTTTAAAGAAAAGTACACTTAAGACAGAAACTTCTTTAACACTTATCGCCATTACGAGATTCGTTCTTCTGTTTGAAGTTTATTTCATAGTCACTTGCATCTTTAATTCTGTCATTTCATCAATACTGCACGTCACAGGTAGTTACACTTCTACAAATGAGGTATTTACTAACATATATTTCAGCGGTGATTATGCCGACAACACGATCACCTGCACACACGACACGGTCAGTCCTCCTCCTCCTCTCTACCCTCTTCACCTTCCCTTAGACCTTGTTGACAGAAACAAGCGACAAAGTCTAGGTGACTAAGAGTTAAGAGCTGCACTTGAAAGAGACAAACGGTGTTCGTGTCCTTAGAACAAAGACACTCAGGATTGGAACCGTCCGTGGAAGAGTCGAACAGGTTGGACTTGTCCCAAGACCTCTCCAGAGCCGGCAACCATTCACCAACAACCTCTTCTCCTGCCTTCGCTCCTGTTCCTTCCCACTAACAAAGCCTCACAACCATTTGACCAACTTTCTTTTCTGACCAAGTACCCACTCCAGGTTCGAGGACAAGTATTTCCTGCCCTTGACAATTCCTTCTCTTCTCTCGACTCGATGCCAGGTCTTGGACTCGCCTGTTCTTCTTGGGTAGATGGTCGTTGGAAGGATCTTTTTCTTTTTCCTTCCTTCTTTTCTTTTCTCCTTATTTTCCATTCTTCTTGACTCCTCTCAGTCTTTCATTCTATTCTTCTTTATTTTTCTTTCTTTTTCTTCTTCCTCTTCCTCTTTTTCTTTTTCTTTTCTTCTTTCTGTTTTTCTTTTCTTCTTTTTCCTTCCTTTCTGTCTTTCTTCTTTTCTCCCTAGTCTTTTTGCTTCCTTCTTTTCTTCGCTTTTTAATACTTTCCTCAACCACTTCTTCTCTTGACTATACTGAGAGTGAAAGACACCAAACAGAAAGGAGAAGGATCACGATGATGACATAGGCATGAAGAGGATTCAAACGCGGTCACGTGACTCAATCTGCGCGCCAAACCTCAAATATGTAATTGGAGGAAAGTTTTAGACATGGCCCCCTCCGACTCTGTATAAAGGTTCCACACATCCATTCTAATAAATAAGACTTACAGTTTTCTTAAAAGCAGGAATCGAGAGAGGACCCTTGACCGAGCGAGAAAATCCAAAGTTGTTTCCTACGACGACCGCCATTCCGATTCCTATAAATCCTTTCCTAAAGTATAATAACGATAATAATAATAATAACGTAAAATATACGAATATACTTTGTTATATTATACGATAATATTTATGCTTTATTTAAACATGCCAACCAGGTTC